>JBBPME010000137.1:0-49026 GCA_038090155.1 Rossbeevera pachydermis
ATAAAAAGTGATTTCAAACTAGAGACATACGATACAGGAAGGTCGAGCTTATATACTACGTTACTAATCAACTGTGATCTTAGCGAGACGTGATAAAGTGAAATAGTGAAATGAAAAAGGTAAAAACGTTACATTATCCCCTTACTAGACACCGATGTCCTCAGCGGGTGGTATATCAAATAGATGTTCTGGGAGACGAGTAAGAGACTTGGCGTATGAATGGAAGTCGGGATTTTCAAATATAGGAACGTTACCGGCGCACATGAGACAGTCACAGAGTTCACGAATGTGAGTAGTTGGTGCGACAGGAATGCGTACCACGATGCCGCGAGGAGCTGAAGGATTGTTACGATGAAATGTTCGGACAGCATCTTTGGCATGGGTGAGTTCGGTAATAGGAATCCATTCATTGTCCGTAGTGGGGAATCCTTTCCATTTGACAAAGTATTCTAATCGACCGCGTCGTTCTCGAGAATCCACGATCTTTTCAAGTTCTTGTTCCTCTTGTTGTGCTATAATATCTGGGGGAGGAGGAGGAGGAACCTTCTGAACGTCGAATTGACCGGGATGATACTTGTGGAGGACGCATTCGTTGAAAGTTGGATGAATACCGCGCCATTTTTTATCTAACTTGAGCTTGTAGGAACCATCTCCGTTTACGTGTTCAATGGGAAACGGTCCATATCGGCGATCATCCAGTTTCTTCATAGGTCGGTCGGTTCGAATATTTGTTGCTTCAATGAGAACGAGATCTCCTTTCGATAACACTTCCGAAGAACGTGCTTTTCGATCGTGAAATCGTTTCATGTCAGCTTTGGCATGTTCCAAAGAGCGTTTGGCCAACTCTTGTAAGTCCTTCATGTGTTGGACGAACTGTTGAGCCGATCCGTTGCGAACCTCTTTTCTGCTTTCATTTCTGATCAACGGCTGTTGACCATAATTAAGCATGAAGGGAGAGTATTTGGTTGCTTCGGACGTTCTCTGGTTGTGCGTGAATTCCGCTAATGCTAACCAATCTACCCAATCAGACTGTCGGTGATTGACATATATGCGAAGATATTGCTCTACTTCTGCATTTAGTCGTTCCGTAAGCCCGTTGGTTTGGGGATGGTAGGCGGTAGACGGACTTCCTTCGATTCGCAAGAGAGTGTATAGATCCTTCATGAATGACGATACAAACTGTGTTCCGCGATCTGAGATGACCTTCTTAGGAGTTCCATGGAGCTTGAATATATGATCCCTGAAGATCTTTGCTACGCCCATAGAATCAATCTCTTTAGTGACCGGGAATAAGTGAATCATTTTTGAATAATGATCGACAACATTTAGGATCGTGTCTTTGCCTTGCGACTCGGGTAATGGACCTATCAGGTCAATCGATATTGTTTCCCAAGGAGCGTCCGGGACCGGTATAGGATGGAGTTGTGTCTTTTTAGCTCTTCTATCAACTTTAGTCTTTTGACATCTATCACATCCTTTTACATAGTCCTTAACGTCCCTCGTGATGGTAGGCCAATAGTAATTCGTCATGATTAAGTCTTTTGTTCGACGAACTCCTGGATGTCCTGCGAGTGGATGATCATGGTACTGATTCATTATTCTTTCTCGCAACGGTACATCTTTAGGTACATATAGGAGGCCTTTCCACCATACAACGCCATCGGTTTCCTTCCAGTGTCCTTTTCCTTCTGCTAACCCTTGAACAACAAACGACTCTCTCTTTCGTTGTAAACTCTTGATTAATGATTCCGTCGTCTCAATTTCTGCGGTCGAGGCGCGAATTTCAAGACTAGGAAGCATTGTTATGGCCTTGTTATCTGTTTCTATCCCCTTACTATGGTCCGGTCGTCTAGAGAGCGGATCAGCGGGATTGGTAGAACCAGGGCGATGCTTTAAATCGAAGTTATAGAGTTGTAACAATTGATACCATCGAGCTTGTCGTCGTGAGAGGTCTTGGGGATGTCTCCAATACTCTAAGTTCTTGTGATCCGTTAGAAGGAGGAACGGCTCGGCTACATCGAGCAAGTAATGTCTCCATTCCTTCAGGGCGAACACAATCGCTAAGAGTTCCAGGTCGGCCGCGTGGTAGTTCCTTTCGGCATCTGATAGAGATTTGGAGATGTAAGCAATAGGACGCCATAGATTATCCTGTTTTTGACTTAGGATGGCGCCGATGCCAGTGAGGGAACCATCTGTTTCTACTTTGAACTGGCCTTCCGATTGGGGCATTCCCAGAGCAGGGGATGAGCATAGGGTGTGTTTGAGACTGTTGAACGCGAGCGTACACTCGTCGTCCCACTTAAAGTCCTTCTTGTCCGAAGTGAGAGCATTTAGGGGGCGGGCGATAGCAGAGAAGTTTTGAATGAATCGTCGATAGAAATTCAGAAACCCGAGGAAACCCCTTAGCTCTTTCTTGGACTTAGGAACGGGCCAGTCTTTGACCCCTTGGATTTTGACAGGATCCGTTTGGACATCGGTTCCGGACACAATGAGACCTAAATATTCTGTGGACGGTTGCTCGAAATCGCATTTACTCGGTTTGAGGTACAGGTTCTCCTTTCTTAGTATAGCAAGGACTTCCCGAACTATCTTTCGATGTTCCTCAAGAGTTTGCGTGAAGATCATGATGTCATCTATATACACCACAACCTTATTACGAGCAATGAGATCTCTGAACAGATGGTTCATCATTGTCTGAAACGTAGCCGGCGAGTTGGTCAAACCGAAGAACATAACTAGTGGCTCGAAGAGACCTAAGTTCGTTCGGAATGCTGCCTTCCACTCGTCTCCATCTTTGATGCGGACGTTGTTGTATCCCCATCGGACGTCGAGCTTCGTAAAGTACTTGGCTCCTTTTAATTTGTCGACAAGCTCTGATATCAATGGTAACGGATATCTATTCTTTACTGTAATGTCGTTGAGCTTGCGATAGTCCTGTACGGGTCTAAGGCGTCCATCTTTCTTTTTGATGAAGAAGAATGCAGAGGCGAACTCTGACTTTGACGGTCTGATTCGTCCTGACTTAAGATTTTCAGCGATGAATGACTCAAGCTCCTCTTGTTCTTTGGGAGTGAGATTGTATGTTTTACAGTCTACTTTATGCGTGCCCGGGATTAGTTCTATCTCATGATCCCAAGGTTTCCGAGGCGGTAAGGCATCGAATTCCTCTTTAGAGAACACATCCTTAAAGTCGTGATACGTCGAGGGTACCATTTCTTCGAAGGATGTCTCTTTCTTTGCGTGCTGGGCCGCTAAGTCTGTAGACACATTCCGTATCGCGAATATCTCATCGTCGGATTCATCTATGAACGTCGTATGATCGTCATGACAGGTGAACTTAACGTCACCGTTCTTCCAGTCAATGTCGGGATTGTGAATTTTTAACCAATCATGACCGAGGAATACTTGGTGTGTGTCAAGCGTCACTACTGCCATTGCGATCTTTTCCTTATGGTCTCCTATACTCATGTTGGCAATGACGAACTCGGTTATCTCACCACCTTTATTGAAGGATCCATCAGCGTTGTACACCTGCACTGGTCTAGGCAGTACATGTGTATTCAACTGGTGTTTCGCTACAAATGATTTAGAGATGGCGGAACCAGTACATCCGGAATCTACGAGTGCAGTTACTGAGTGTCTAACATCGTTCCCTTGAGTTAACTCCACTTTCAGCTCGAGGGCTTCAGGTGAAGACTTTCGGGTTCGACTATGACGAGGTTTGTTTTGCAATTCTCTTAGTACTACGTAGGATTCCATGTCATTTGCTTCTTTGAGCCATGTGATCAACTCATTGTCGATTTCTTGCAAACGCGTATCGTGACAGAACGATCTCAAGTGTTTTATTATAGTTTTATCGTCCTGCTTAATGACTACTTTACGCATCCACTTTACCGACCATGGATCGACCGTGTTCAGCCAAGGGATTCCCTGTCCATCTTTGTCAAGGACGAACGGAGATTCTTGGACGAACGGAGACGTACATTTTGTGGGCGATACTCTCTTTGGGGCTCCCTGACCCTCAGATTTCTCAGCCGGCACTTTTGGTAAGGACGGTGTGCTAACCTCCTGTGAATTCTTACTCAGGGGCGTAACCCTTTCAGTCATCACCTTCTTTGCGATCGGCGGGCGAACCACCTGTTTCGACTTCTGTGAGGGCAGTGTGCTATCCACCTGTGCCTCCTTCTCTTCTTTTGCCATTTGGGCTAATTGCCTCATATCGAAGACTAAACCCTGTAGGGGCGACACACGTGTTGTTACTAGTGGGGGCGTGTATGCCGTTCGACGGATATTAACTTTAGGGGTTTCATCTAGGATTTCGAAGCCATCATCCATTAGGCTTTTGTTTCTTTCGGTCTCACACGGTTCAATGGAAAGAACATTGTATTTGTTGGAACACGTGTTATTTACAGGGGGAGGCTTAGACCTATTTACTCCCCGTTGGCAAAACCCGCTTCGACTAACTCCACCTTCTCGGCGAGTTCTTTGGCGGTGGTGTACTCTATCTCCACACCGCGGATCTTGATTTTTCGTACCTGGCGAGGACGTCTCACCAAGTGTTCGGTGCATGGCCAGGCCTTACCGCATTTAGCGCAAAGCCCTTTCGCACGAGCAACGGACAAGTCCATCGGCCCTGAGGTACCGGGGATCGCCGCTACTGATTCCTTATGGTTTGTTAATGCAGTTGTCTCTGCCTTGGAAGAAGCGTCGGACTTCTTCAAGAAGTTCCAGGACTTCTTTTGATCTGGGTTCCTTTCCGCGTGGCGCAAAGCCCGCGCGTCTAGAACGTTCTCGGCCTGGTAAAAGGCTTTTTCCCAGGGCACGATCTCCTGACACTCGATCAGGGTCATGTTGGACGACTCCGCGAGGTCCACCACGTTTTGCCTAATGCCTTTTTTGGCAATACGAACTAGATGGTGCTGTTCGTGTTCTAGCGACCATCCGGATTCAAGGACAAGGTGCTTCATCTTGACGAAATAGTCTTCGACGGTATCCTTAGAACCTTGTTTAAGGTTTTGCAGCTTCTCAGCCGCCTTGTTTTGTCCGTCCTTGGGCATAAACTGCTCCACGAGGAGGAGTTCGAAGTCATCGAACGTCATCATCCCTTTCGTATACGTAAGGGGAAATAGGTCGGCATATCTGCCGGCCGCGTTGTTGCCTGTCATGTAGCTAAGCGCTATCATGATCATTTGATGCGAGGTAGGGGCGCATTCGAACCCATCGAGATACACGCACAGGGTACGCCACCACTGTGGGAACTCTTCTTTAATTCCTGTGTACATAGCCGGTTTGGCCATCATGGATTTCCCAATCGGTCGAGTCGAGGTCGACGGACGAGGGGCACGCATGAGGCTGAGGGGGAGGCTGACACGAGGAGCGGACGGTGGGGTTAGAACGTGAGGTGCCGTTTGAGCATGGACACCACGCATGGGGGAAGCGGTCGCGGACGGAGATGAAAAGCCCGATGTGGACCTTGGGATGGAGAAATTAACGGGGGCACGAGGTACAGGTGCGGCCATCCTGGGAGCGGGAGTAGCGCTTGGAGCGGGAGCAGCTGGCAAGAGGGGAGGGTGTCTAGTGATGTTACCAGCCATAGCGCTTGCTTGCCAGTTAGCGATGGCTACCGAGTACTCGGCGAAATTGGAGCATTGTTCAGCGGGAAGTAAAGTGGGGAGGAAGACTGACGCGCGAGACGCCGAACGAGAGGGGGCGCGAGACATTCTGAACGGATGAACTAGCGGTAGGGGTCACCGGGCCTAGTTTAGGAGGGTTCGAAGTTCCTTTCGGAGGACTACGCTTCGACCTAGAAAAGAAAGTACTGCCACACGTGGACAGCGTCGAAATACACTCGCGCGGGACGAGAGAGGTGTGATGGAACCGGAATGCCTGGCTACGGCGTTGATTGAGCTCAACAAGGCTGATACTCTTATTTAACAACGAAAGAGTAACCAATTCGTTGCACACAGTAACGTAGTGTGAGCGCTCGTACACGGTACTATCGAGGGGATTTCCGTCCCAACCACTACACGTTTCCAATGAAGGAGGTGTGTATGACCAGTGCGACTGCAAGCAATCGACTAACACAGTGGTGATCGAGTTGTGGTCTCGAAGAGGTAACGCGTCAAGCGGCTCAATGATCAGAGCGGGACAATTCCTTATCCCTGGATCCGGGAGATCTTTAACGTCTGGTACAATGTACGTGGACGTGTTCGCGCGAAAGACGAGCGACGAACAGGAAGTGGGTAATACGCTCTTGATTGGACTAGGCCTCGGTTCCAAACCGATTTGCTTTTGCAAGCGCGTACTACGGGTTCTGTAAAGAAAAGAGGGCTGGAGGACACGTATACGGAGTCGACGAAGAGTCGAGCGCAACGGGCTAAGCTAAACGAGAAGACGGGAGGGACTCGGGGACGAGACGTCAGCGAGTAGTGGCGAGTTTGAAATTTTGTTACGATACCAATAAACCAATGAGTTCAGCCTGAGATCAACCTACGAGGATCCGTCGAGTCGCACCGAAGAGGAGCGTATGTTCGAGGATAAAAAGTGATTTCAAACTAGAGACATACGATACAGGAAGGTCGAGCTTATATACTACGTTACTAATCAACTGTGATCTTAGCGAGACGTGATAAAGTGAAATAGTGAAATGAAAAAGGTAAAAACGTTACAGGAACAGATCTGGATCGACGCGGCGTCCGAGTCGCTCCGTGATAACTTATTCGGTTGGAGCTGCCCTAACAATAACAATCAACGTCTGATGCTTACGTCCTGAATGAAACAAATAAATGTATACTGTATAGTATCCCGGATAAAAAATAAAGTAGGCTTATACTATAGAACCAAGGCCCGTCATACAAATGAACTTGTCAAACACGTTCCTGTCGTAAAGTCATGAAAGATACGAAATAAATCTACAGCGGACCGATCATCTCCGTCCTCTATGCATGGCCCACCCCAACAATGACCAGCGCAACGAGCAACCCGACCGTGATCAGCACCCCACTCGTCACCGCCGCGATCCGACATCGTCTCACCCACAGGTTCCGCCCCCACCTCCCAACCGGATTAGGGGTCAACACCGGCGCCGGCCAGTGGCTCTGATATGGCGGTGGCGGCGGAGCTAAACTAAGTGCCGACGGAGCCACGAATGGGTATCCGTGGTACCTTTTCACCGAATCGAGGCTGTTCATGCTCTTGCTCGTCCACAAAGGGAGGAAGCTGCTCCCTCCTCCGCTCAGACCGGCGTGGTACCCATTACTGTACCCCGAGCGCAGGCCAGAACCATGCTTGCGCGATGAAGACTTGTCAGTCACGAGCCATCCCCCGATGAGCCAGCACCACGGTGCAATGAAGCCAAGCCAGAATAGGAGTTTGATGGTATTCAAGTGCTGTAAGCGCTGCGTCCACTTGGAACCCGCATGGTGCTCAGATTCGCGTGCCGAAGAAGGACGAAGGTATAACGAAGAAGGTGCAAAGCGCCGGTCAACGAAAGAAGAAGAGGTGGAAACAGAGGACCCTAAATCCTGTAGACTTGGTGCGCTGACCCCTAGGCGCGAAGGGTGCTGGGCCGGTGAAACGGGACGAAGAGGTTGAAATTGGGGTTTAGGCTGAAGTGAGCTATCCGAACCATGCGGGCCCTGTGGGTTCTTATAAGATGGTGGGGAAGATGAACGTGAAGCAGTACGAGCATGCATGAACGTCCGTGGGGGTAGGGGCGGTTTGGCCTGTTTCGAGGCATTTTCAGGAACTGGGTACATCTGCGAAGCGGGCGAAGTATTCTCAGTGTCTCCAAGGAGATGAGAGTCGAATTGCTGGATCGTTCCGTTAGAGTCGCGTCTGTATCCTTCCTCTGCGTCGACAAAGACTTCGTCTTGTCCAAGAGAATACCTGCTTTCCCTGCCTGCTCCCGTCCGAGCAGTAACAAAACTCTCCCTTCGGTCTGAAACTGAGTCGTCATCACGCGCACAGATATCCAGAAAGTTACGAGAGTGGAGGGATGTCGGCGTTGTCGAGAAAGATGGGCCTTTGAATTCGGGCTTGAGGTCCAGTGGAGGAATGACAGGAGGGGTAACAGAAGATGCGCTTGACTGGTGCGTGCGCGTGGATGAAAGACTGATTGAGCGGTTGAGCGGTCTCAGTATGAAGGTTGATACTGGGCTAGGAGAGGGCCCTGCCGTCAGACCCTTCATCAGCCATGTCCACCTAAACACAAAACAAAACTAATACTTACGAGGAGAATCGCACACGTCCTCCTCTTTTCTCCTTGAAAAAAGAACGGAATTACCCGTATATGAAGGAGCTACCGGCACCTGAGCCATTTGAGGCGTTGATGGTGTTCCGCTTGTGCTTCCGGCCAGTACAGGAGTAAAGGGGACCGGGCTAACAGGGGTAACGGTAGCCGTCCCAATATCACTCCCCGGACTTATAGGTGTCATCATTGCGACGCTCGTCCTCACCGTATGTACAGCACTGGAGCGTGACCCCCCCTCATGACTCAGACTGGGGAGCGAAACGGGTCGTTTTTCCGGAGAAAAGTAATCTTGTTCGACAATGGGCGAAAGCTGTTGATTGAAGGTTTCTTGAACGGGGACGCGGAGAGAATGTGAACTTTTTGTGGGGTAGAGGAGTTTAGAATGGGTAGAAATATTGGGGGGTGGGTTCGTTGGTGGAGGTGGCGGAAAATGAGGGTTCGGAGATGACCGGGCTGGAACGAGGGAATGACTGGATGACGAAGGCCCCGGGTGGAGTGGAGCAGAAGTGGGATTAGTTAGGCTGAGATTGGTATTACTGCCATTTCGGGGGAGGTTCGGGTGTCCAGGAGTGTTCCCTGTAGTCAACCAAGATACGTACGAAGGAGTGATTGGCGATTCCAGGCTACTTTGGGACGAAGACGGTGGCGTGTGAGCATAGCCCTGCCAGTAAGGGTATGGATGAGTTGGGGCTCTTATCTCGGATGGAAGCGGGTGGGAATCAGAGGAGGAGGGAGACGGTGACAAGCTCGTCGTGCTCGTGTGGGCATGGAAACCCCGGTGGTCGGATGCAGAATGGACTTCGGTACTGACGTGGACCTCCATGGGGGTGGGAAAGGAAGAAGTGTTCGGTAAGGATAGGGAGGGGGAAGGATCTCGCTGACGCTCCTTGCCTTTGCTGCCAGAGTTTTTGGTTGTAGTAGAGTCCTTTAAACCCAATAAACGACGCATGGTGTGCGGTTATTGGTCTGTGAATGATTGCACACGAGGTATGAACGACGGAATGAGTTGCGCCTCTACCCACCGCAGTCCACATCAATCGGTAGGTGATGCAGTCATGTGGTAGACTGACCTGAGTCCGGGACTCCAACGAATGCAAGGGCTATGGAAGGCAGCAAGAGTCGAGGATCGAACGTCCTGAAGTTTAAAGTGGCCGAGTACTTTGCACTGTCTGCAGACTGCGAGACGGCTGCCTGAAAGGGTAAAAGGGTTGGAGCAAACCGGAATCACAAAGGAAATGGAAGAACAGCGTCCGCTATATGTACGCAGACACCGCAAGGAACTCGGATAGTTGGCGCGTGTAACAGGGGCTATTGTGAAGAGATCACGGTCGCCGCGGCCACGCATGTGAGTAGCACAGGAGTCATACTAACGAGGTTCGAAACGGAGGAGCCACGTTGCATGTGCATGTGCAGCCTCATGATGGTTCTGTGTTAGTATGGACCTAGAAAGAAAAAAAGGTGAACTAACTGGGAATTTGACACGATGTGTTCCTAATCCTCGTGTAGACCTCGCATTATCATAACAAGTTCAAATAGGGTATAATATGTACGTATGAAGTAACTAAAGCAAGTATGATCCAGGTATTTATTGACTACACATGTCCACTAGGGGGACTTGTCTTCCTCGACCGTCGTTAGTGCCGGCGTGGTCTCCTCCGTGTCGTCTGTCTCCGCGACTTCAGGTTCTGCCTCGGGACTGCCACTGTCCTCGGTGCCCTCTGCATCTTCCTCTGACTCAGATTCCTCGGCGTCTGCATGCGCGGTCCCTTCACCAGCGTCTAATTCAGCTACCTCTGCTTCTGGCGATGGAGCAGGAGAGTCGGGAAGCGGAACACCTTCTGGCGGTATCGATGACGCCTTCTCGACCCCGTCCTTGTCTTCGATATCGACCTCCTTGACGCCTTTCGCAACCTCCTTCACGGCTTGTCCTTCGACAGGGGCCGTTCCGATGCTGCTTCTCTCCGAGGCAGAGTCAGATGGGACAGAGACAGGGTCGTTCTTCGCCTTCTTCGCCATGGAGGGAGAATCGTCCTCGTCGTGTTCCGTGATGCTGTACCTGCGTTTGCGGCCTATTGTGGGAGCATGTGAGGTGGCTGAGAGCGAGGAGTGAGTGAGTATCCCAAGACCAAGTAAGTTGTCAACACTCACCGTCATCCCTCCACGGACGGTCAGGACGAGGAAGAAAGGAGGTAGACACGCGTCGTAAGAGCTGGAACATGATATAAAGATAAAGACAAGACGCTGATGAGATATTTATGTACTCTTGTTTATCCACTCATATCAATTGTCTCGTTCTCCACATTTCTGATCACATATCTGCACACCATGACACTCGACGTAACGAGCTTTATAGACAACAAAGGTGGAAATGCACAGGAGATACGCCAGTCTCAGCGTAAGCGTGGAGAACCAGTCGAGCTCGTAGATCAGGTCATTGAAATGTACGCCGAGTGGGTCAAAAGTTCGTACAGATCATCCACTTCAAGCGATCAATCTCATCTCTCTTCAGTGGACTACGAGCTCAACGGGCTCAACAAACAAGTAAACGCAGTTCAGAAGGAGATCGGAGTCAAGAAAAAGGTACTTTTCTTATACTCTTTCTTGGTCATTCTTCACACATCTATTACTAGGCCAAGGAACCCGCAGACGATCTCGTCGCCCAGAAAAAGTCTCTCGATGCACAAGTAGAAGCAAAACGAAAGGAGACACGTGAACACGAGCTGCTCATGCGCCAAAAAGCGAGCAACGTCGGAAACCTGGTAGCCAAGGATGTTCCAGTCAGCTTGACAGAGGTAACACTTTCCGTGCTCTTTGACCGCACATTTCATGACCTACCCCACGGTAGGACGACAACGCGACATTACGCACATGGCACCCCGACGGTCCAGACGGAAAAGTGGAAAAAAAGACGGATATCATGCCCCATCACGAAGTGCTTCTTCGGCTGGATGCCATGGATCTCGAACGAGGTAGACTCCTCTTTCTCTAGTCGTTAACTCCCATCTCATCCGTAGACAGGCTCAAAGGTCGTCGGTCACAGAGGCTACTTCCTCACCGACGACGGTGTAGATCTAAACCAGGCCCTCGCCTCCTACGCACTCGATTTCCTCCGAAAACGTGGCTATAAAAAGATCCAGCCCCCCTTCATGGTCAACAAAGATGTCATGGCCAAGACCGCCCAACTTAGCCAATTCGACGAAGAGCTCTACAAGGTATGTATCTACCTGTTGCCTCCCCATCACAAGTTCATCCACACGATCCCACGCAGGTCATCGCCGCCGAAGACGAAAAATACCTCATCGCAACCTCGGAACAACCCATCTCGGCCTTCCACTCCGACGAATGGTTCGAAGACCCAAAGACCCAGCTCCCAATCTACTACGCCGGCTACTCGACCTGCTTCCGAAAAGAAGCAGGCTCGGCCGGACGCGACATGTGGGGCATCTTCCGCGTCCACCAGTTCGAAAAGGTCGAACAGTTCGTCATCACGGCCCCCGAGGAAAGCTGGACCACATTCGATACGATGCTCGGAAACAGCGAGGCATTTTATCAGAGCCTTGGCTTGCCCTATCGTGTCGTCGCGATCGTCAGCGGGGCGCTCAACCTCGCAGCGTCGAAAAAGTGCGATCTGGAGGCCTGGTTTCCCTTCCAGGGCGCATACAAGGAGTTGGTGTCGTGCTCGAATTGTACAGACTATCGTGCGTTCCCTCTGTCTCTGTCTCTGCCCGGTCTTGTTCTCAGCGCGCGCGCGATCAGAGAGTCGACGACTTGAAGTTCGCTGTGGTCTCAAATCGAAGGACCAACAGCGCAAGGTGTACGTGCACATGCTCAATGGAACCATGTGCGCCACCGAACGTGCGCTGTGCTGCGTCGTCGAGAATTATCAGACGCCAGATGTACGTCAATTTGTTTCACTCACCTTTTTCGTTCTCCAACATGATGGACAGGGCCTCGTGATACCCGAAGTGTTGCGACCATACATGCAAGGACGGGATTTCTTGCCGTGGAAGAAAGCGTTACCCAAGAATCTGCAGCGGAAACAGGCATAATAGTAGACCATCCAATTTCGTATTATAGTAGAAGTATCTCGTACCCGTGGCTAGGAGTTCAATCCAGACCACGCAGTAATCAACATCTATCCTCTCACGAGCTTCGACTGCATTCATTACCAGATGTATTGTGTGTTCTAGAACAAAGGTTGTGGAGTATACAAATACAGATTCAGCGGTTACATTAAATTAGCAAGTTAAAAACCGAAAAAGTTGCCCGGTGCAAATGACAAAAGGGGGGATATCTGACAAGGAAATCGCGGTACGAATGGTATGCATATGTCAATAACATATATGAGATAGATCAGACGTGCAGGTCAACCAAACACTAAAACGCGTGGCAGAGAAGGGAAAAAAAAGGAGAAGCAAACCTCGTTGTTCATCCCATCAGTCCAATAACAGTAATCGTACGGAACCATCGATCACGACTCGGATAGCTCAAAGTAGGCCCTAAACATGGACTCCGTACGGAGGTGGGTGTCGGAGATGACGCGATGAACATGCATAAATAAACGCGGATATCGCTTGGTGAAGTAATTCAAAAAACCTTCGGGCATCGGACCCAGTGTGCGTTTCACGTGGTCAGGAAGGTCTTGGTAGTGATGTTTCTGCAGTCCCATGAGCATCCTCGAATCGACGAGTAGAACAGATGGAAGATCACCTTGTTCCTCAATGCTCTCAATAGATCTTGCACGCTCTTTCCGTCATATTTGCGGAACTTGCCCAGGTTTTCGATGAAAACCTTGTCGAGCCTCGAATGCCAGTCTTGTCCGACTATGTCAAAGGCACCCGTTTCAAGAACAACAAGGCTGTGTTCTCGAGGATCCCGCGACATGATCTCGAAACGATCAGATGCGTCTTGAATGAAGTTTAGTCGCCGCGCTGGATCCCAGAAAAAGGGGTGTACGAGACAGGTCGTAGTGTCTGGCCTATATGAGGGTCAGAAACGCAACAGAAATGCAAAGACATACGTTCAGCTTACCGACGAGATGCTTCCGGATCAACCATCTTCTCTATCAGGTCAACAGCTTCGGAACCTTCCTCTCCAAAGTTTTCCAGACCGCCCAAGGATTTTATGTTTTTGATAATGTTGACCTCCCTTTCGAATCTACCCCCAAAAGGATGCGAGCCGTTCGTGAGGACGTAATAAAACAGGCACCCCAACGCGAAAAGATCGACAGCTTTCGTCAGACGGGTTGTTGATCTGGGCGTGGACGGACCTCCGTTGACGACGGTACCCGTGCTAGACATAGACGATTGTGAACCCTCATCACCAAGTGAGTCGTCGAGTTTCACATCGCCACGCAGAATCTCAGGGGCTCTCCAACCCACCGTTCCAGCAGCTTGCGCGCCCTGCGCGGTCGGCAAAAAGCTTGTCTGGTCCACTTCGAGCTTTTTACAAAGCCCAAAATCAGAAATCAACATTCTCCTTCCGCCATCTTTTCCGGTAGCACCGGTCTTCGGCGCCGATATAAGAATGTTTTGGGGCTTGATGTCACGATGTATAATTTTGAGAGAATGGAGGTGACGCAATCCTGACGTGACCTGCCGGAGTGCTCGCTTGGGATCGAAGGTTGGGACAATTTCCTGGTATTGATCTGGGGATTCGATCACATCCGCCAGCGAGGCTGGACAAAGCTCAAGAGCAATGTAGAGGAAGTTTCCCTGAGATTCTTGGTAATAGTACCGAATGACGTTGGGGTGGTCGTCTGATTCCTGCAAGATGCTAACCTCGCGGACGGCAAGCGTAACAAAATCTTGAAGAAGGCGTTTAACAGCCACGGCACGCCCTTGGAGAGAACCTTGGTACACCACCGTTCCGTGCGAACCGAATCCTGAAGAACATACATCAGTCAATTGCCAAGACTAGTCAGAGAGGGAAGCCGAACTCACCAAGAACTGATTCAGATACAATGAGCGAAGGCACAGCAGGTTGAGGAGTCGACTGAACAATCAACGTTGCCGAACCAGGACGCTTTGTATTTTCCTCGGCCGAGCTCCCACCACCGTTCTCGTTTGATCCCATACCACCCTCGTCGTTCCTCTCCTCTTGAGCCTCATCGACAGCAACGACAACTTTGGGAGTATTTCCCCTTCCCTTCTTTCCTCTCCCCCCTCTTCTGTGAACCTTCTTCTTTACAGGTGTGGCGTCACCGACATCCCCCTCACGTCCACTCTCTTCGAGATCGTTGATGGTACGCACCGTAGGCGAATCTACAATATTTTTCAAGAACGTGGGCGAATCTATCGGCCGAGCTTCAGAATCAGAGGATAAGGGTATAGAGGTAGATGGAGGTGTCCCGACGCGCAACGGTGTCGATAGTCGAGGGATTGGCGCTTCAGGGTGATCTTCGTTGGTTATCGCCGAAGGTGCTGGCGACAACTCCGCCTCGCGAAGTTGGGTAGAAGACGAGTGATTCTGAATCTCAGGAGCAACGGCAGGCGCCCGTGGGTGTAGTTTGTCTTTGAATAGCCAGGCTGAACCAAAGATCAACGCAAGAAGGCCGGTACCAATAGTGACGGATAGTTTGAAACGTTTCGTTATGAGGGACATCCACGCAGGCACTGCCGTGGACAAATCATCAGTGGTACCCGGGATATTGGGGAGGGAATCTACAGAGCCAATGACAGTGTTGTGAGCCGAGTCAATCTCGCGTGGCAGCTCAACGGACGGGACTCCGGGAAGCTGTCTGTGATTGAGAGAGGAAGCATCCAGGGGACGTTTCCCAGTGAGACACCGCGTGTCAAAGGGCGATTGAGCACAAAGTTCTCTGAGCTTGCGACGCTTTGTGATGGTATCGACCCTGTCTGGTAGATCTGCACGGGGGATTGCAGAAGGCGGTGGGTCGATTGCACGGGAGTTGATACTGTATTCGGTGTCCCCAAAAGCGATCAAGGGAAAATGAGCATTACTCATGACAAAGAGTGAACCAGTGGCCTCCACGAGGCCGACATAAGCCATGTCTGGATCATTGATTGACGCCACAGAAGACTTGTCAAAGCCTTGGAGAACATCTGAGATTGGTGGACGGGGTTGCATGAGCACAAAAGGCTCCGGGCGTCTGGAACTAGAGAGAACATCAAAGACTGCCACGCTACGTCAATCAGGCATCGTGGGAAGCGTATTAGGCATTAAGTTTTGACGGATGAGAAACGGGATGCTCACATCGGACTATCAAACGTCAGCGCCCACATTATTTGAGGTTCATGACGGTTATATGGGTCTGGTGAATCGGCGTCTCGAGCCCTGAAGGACATGATTTGACCGTTGGGTAGGGATTCAATGTAGACATTGTCTGGAGTGCGGCGGTAAGCGGATTGGACAGCATTGTCCTGCATGTTTGGACCATATGAAGAAAAGGAGAGGTTGTGGATGGGGATCCTACGTCCGGAGGGAGAGCGAGTGTAGATGGCGACGTGGTAATCTTTTTGGATCGTATTCTGAAAGTGAGGAATTTGGTATGTTGGAAGGACTTACCTGTGCGGCCGACGAATACTTCTGTTGGGAGGATGTCCTGTTTGTCTGAGAAATAGTCCTCGAGTTCGTCCAAGTCGACCTGGTCCCTCTGAGCGAGGTCTTCGAACGGGTTCCAGGGACATTCTGCGTTCAGTGTCTTGACCTTGCCTGTTTCGAGTTGGATGGAGAGCAAGGAAGTCTCCTTCTTGCCTACAAACACGCGCTCGTCGTCTTCCCTGTCGAATTTGAAGGGGGAGAGCTCGACGAGTTGGGACATTGAGAGGGAGAGGGGCTGGAGAGGACTGGTTGGGGTTGGCATGACATATATGTCGCCTGTCTGGGGTTCGATGATGTAGAGCTCCTGGTGGTCGTCGTCGTCGTCGGTGAGGTCGTAGTCGACTGAGGCGTGCTTTGTGCGGACGAGGGGGGCGAGACTGGAAGGAAGATCGCTGGCTGCACCGGACATGGACCAGAGACGTTGTCCGGAGGTGCGGTTGACCGCGTGGAAGGAGCCATCTACGGAAGCGACGAGGACGACATCGAGGAGGTTAACGTCGGGAGGGTCGTCGGTGCTGCGGTGGTGTTGTATGCGAGTGCGTGCGGAGAGCAGGTCGTGGTGAACGGCGAGGACGAGGGGGAGGAGGAGGAGAAGGTATATAAGTGAGAGCATCGCCGGTCCATCGAGTTGCAGAAAAGAAAACGTTTTTGGTTTTGTTCGGCAACGTCCATGATGGACATTCAACTCGGCTCACAACCGTTCGATCTAGCCTTTCATCCAACTCATTTCCTCGTCTACCTCGCCCTTCTCGACGGTCATGTACACGCATTTCGCTACGACGAACAGGGCCAACACCACCCGGCCTTCTCACTGAGACCGTCCAAACGTTCCGCTCGCTGTCTCGCTACCGACCACGACGGCGCACGTCTCTTCGTCGCAGGAAAGGCCAAGTCTATCTTGTACGTTCCTACACTTTCGTTCGCGCTTTCCAGCGACCACACGCATACCCAGCACCATCGACACCTCCACCGCCGCTGTCGTTCACACCCGCAAGGATGCCCACGAGTAAGCACATCACCCCCCGCACACTCCCACCCATCCTTTGACGGGCAGTAGCTCCCCTCTCAATCGCATGAAGCATCTCTTCCCTCACATGTTCTGCACTGGCGACGACGACGGTGTCATCAAGGTCTGTCTCCTTCGCTCGTCCCAACTCATCACCCACTCCCACCTCCCCAGCTTTGGGACCCGAGAACACCACAGGAGCTTCGTCGCTATACCCATCACTTTGATTTTATCTCCGATTTCTTGTGGCTCGAGGACAAAAAGCAGCTGGTGTCCACAAGGTACCTGTTATCCCCGTCCCAACTGCAATTTATTTACCCCCTTCTTGCAATCCGAAGCGCAGATGGCACCCTGTCGGTGATAGATCTGCGTGCAAACAAATCAGAACCCCTTGCCCGCTCCGAGGATCAGGAAGACGAGCTACTGTCCGTTGTTGCTATAAAAAAGTGAGCCAGTTCCCCTCGCCTCAACTCCCAGTTAGACACCCATTTGCCACGTAGCCGTTCAAAGATCGTCGTCGGCACTCAGTTGGGAATTCTATCCATTTTCAATCGCAATCAAGGGTGGGGTGACTGTGTCGACAGGATTCCAGGGTATGCCATGATTCTGACAATCGGTCCTACAACATCTCATCTGGGCTTGTATAGACACCCCCAATCTATTGATGCACTCTGTGCCCTACCGTCCTCGTATCCTTCGTCTCATTCCACCCTTCTTACAGGATCATCAGACGGGCTTCTACGTGCTGTGCAACTATTCCCCACCAAACTCCTGGGTGTCGTTGCCGATCACGGATCATTCCCTATCGAGAGGATCGTAATCGACCAAAATGGAGAGGGTAGATGGTTGGGCAGTGTTGGACACGAAGATACGCTGAAGATGACAGATCTCATAGGCGTTTTTGAGGATGAGGATGGCAGTGGTGATAGCGACGAGGATTTCCATGTATCTCCGTCCGCCGACGAAGAAACCCGTTCAGATAAGGATGATGAGGAAGATCAACCACACCCCCAAAACACTCTTAATGTGCTGGAATCTGAGCCATATGACCCCGACTTGGATACTCCCAATGAGAAGAAAAGAAAGAAAAAAGGCGAGAAAGATTTATTGGCAGGAAAGAAGAAAAAGGGAATGAATGAAATTGACGCCGAACCATCCTTTTTCTCTGGCCTATAGGAAGAAGGCCAGTCATCGCGGATAACTTTCACTATGTTTGTACATCGCATGAATATAATGATGGGCCGCTCATTATGGCCAATATTGCTACAGCATTGAGCACAGGACGTCCCCTCATTAATACTTGTGTTCCCCAACCCGCAATGCTTCAACAATACTTCTTTTGGACTAGACAGTCTTCTTCTAACTGGACCAAGTACTTGGCCAACTGATCCGTGATGCGACCCGCACTGGCACCGTGATCAATGATGCTGAATTTTAATCCGCCAATGTCAACGGGGACTACAGTGCGGGGACAATGGTTGCCTTACTCAATCGCAGATTCGCAATTCCCGAATATTGCGGGAAAAAAAGGTGCCAAGTAGTAGATGGATTTCCAGCAATCCGAGTCGTTGGTATGACTTTCAATTTTCTTTCTCCATTTCTGACCCCCCACCGCGGGAGACTCGCTGGACCAACAGTTAACCTCACTGATCCCTATGCCGAATTTGACCGAACGGCCCACCATCAATGAGTCACTGACAGAGCAACGTTCGGGTAGACGGACGCTCACCTTGCTTGGTCGCCCTCCTTACTTCCGACTGAGGTACGGGGAACGTCGTCGTTCTCCGAGGATCAAGGCTATCAGACCGGTAGGACGCACTCGCTTTATATTACCCTCTTCAGGGAAAAAAAACCCTTGGTTACTGGGGAGGGAGTGTCGGTAAACAGGGAGGAATGAATTTTCAATCCCGTTTCGTCCAATCACTGTATTTCTCCGTGGACGCCAGCCGTGTAATAATACCCCCTTTGCGCGATTCCGTCATCGAGTGCCTTTAATCAACCGAGAGATAGAGGAGGAGGAAAGAAACGTTGGTCTTGAGATAGGCACTGGTACCATTCATTCGGAACGGTCGGTCGCACCCAAGGTTTAGGCGAGATGGTTTTCCCATCGAAAGGGTCGCGGCAGAGCACAAAAGGCTCACGAGAACGGGTAGTCAGGTTGCAGATAAACGATCGATAGACACGCCGGTTGCGGCAGACATATGACAGACCTGAGGATGGATGTTTTAGCGTAAAATGACGGATGTCGATAACGCGAACGCCTGAGGCTATGGCTATGATCGATCAACGCTAGTACTAGCCCCAGAGGTGCCACTGCGGCGAATTTACCTGGGAGGAAGAAAAATTCAGGACCAGGCACAATCTACGAAGCGTAAAATGAAGAACATGTTGACTGTAACGGAGGCTAGACTGGGAGAGACGCATCAAATGGTTCTGATGCGCCCACGCAGAGAACGCAGGAACGGCAGTTAGCTCTATGATGGACATATCGTCCCAAGAAGCACATATTCCTTTGTTGTGCACGTAATACGAGGCACACAGTTGGACCACTGTGACCAGAGGCAGTGCGCTGCATACTCGGAGCAGATATGCATTTCCGAGGCCCCGGGAGGAACCACGGGAGCGGCGGGACTAGTAATACAAGTGTGAGAGGTGGAGCAAGGGGTGGCCTGGGATGACAATTCTCTTTACTTTCCACGCTGGGATGCCCCTGTCAGCAGGTTACGGTTGAGGAAGATTTCGCATGGCATCACTACGAAGATCAAATCCTGAAAGAATATCGTAGACCCCGGCCACAGCTAACGCCCCCCTTCTGGGCGGCCGAGGAGGAAAATTAGTACTAATATGAGGACGGAGATCTCCGTCTGGTACCCTGACATGTGGCTGTGCGTTGAAGTTCGGATCATACGAACCTTCACTTTGTAGCCTGATCGAATGTTTTCGCGGAATTCGCTTGCCTGTGCACGTAGCGTCGGCGGGAGGTCCCTGTCGACGAGAGTATCTAGTGTTCTGGGTGCCTTGGACATACCGTTCACGACCGAAGTTCCGGGTGTGTACGACGGAAGCTGGAGGGGCAGTGGTGAGATTCTCGAGAGTGTCTGTCCGACCACCGGTGAAGTCTTGGCACGTGTGCAGTCGGTACGTCCTCCTCGTCGCACTTTCAACCTGGTCGGGTTGACCCCGGAATAGGCCTCGCCAAGTGAGCTGCACGAAGCTTTGGACAAGTCACAAGAAGCACATCTTTTCCTCAGGAAACTGCCTGCTCCACGGCGCGGAGATATCCTGAGACAGCTCCGAGATGCACTAGCCGCAAAGGTGAGACCGGCCCTCGATTCAACATACTTAGTATCGCATCAATTTGTTCACCGCTTTCTTAGCGAGATGCGCTTGGTGCATTGGTATCCCTCGAAATGGGCAAGATTAAGACGGAAGGCATTGGCGAAGTTCAAGAATTCGTGGATATCGTATGGCGGAATATGTCTCTCGTCTCCCCAATTGCCTGATCTGTTCAATTTTATAGTGCGATTATGCTGTCGGCTTGTCACGAATGATGAATGGCAGGATCGTGGCATCAGAGCGACCTGGTCACACCATTCTAGAGAGTCAGCCTGCTCGATGTCGTTTTCCCTTATTCCTATTGACATCCTGCCCTGTCTAGTTCCAAATCCTTTGGGCATAGTTGGTGTTCTGACAGCATTCAACTTTCCTGTCGCAGTCTACGGGTGGTCAGTTCCTGCAATCTCATCTTTGCACCGTCGATCCAATAGCCGAATCTTATCGCCTCCGCTCCCAGGAACTTTTCTCTGTCTTTTGCCGCTGGAAACGCAAATGTTTGGAAACCTTCGCCTACAACGCCTCTGTGTGCCATTGCTGTGACAAAGATAATTGCCGACGTGTTGGAACGCAATGAAATTCCAGGTGCAGTGTCAACGCTGGTTATCGGTGGCAACGACGTCGGTGAAGCCGTCGTGAACAGTGCGGACATCCCATTGGGTTAGGTGTCCATGACCCCCATCTTTTAATTTCTAACCCACATCATTACAGTGTCATTCACGGGCAGCGAAGCTGTTGGCCGCATAGTCGGCAAGGCTGTTCAGTCTCGGTTTGGTAAAACGATATTGGAGTTGGGGGGAAACAATGGTACGAAGGTTCGGGCTCATCATGACTAACCCTAGATGTCTTACTTGCTCCTTTCGGTCTGCAACCGCCAACAGCCTCTATCATCATGCCGGATGCTGATTTATCAATGGCTGTGCCTGCTGTCTTTTTTGGTGCAGTCGGCACTGCCGGGCAGCGGTGCACATCGACAAGGAGACTGTATCTTCATCGCGATATCGCCCCACGGTTCCTCGATGCACTCCAGAAGCTCTATGCATCCGTGAGGGTAGGAGATCCCCTCGTCGAAAGCACGCTGCTTGGCCCCTTGCATACTAGTGCCGCTGTTGGAATTTATTCGAGTGCTGTTGAACGACTCCAACAGAAGGGCGCTCAGATATTGACCGGTGGAAGGCGATATGATCAGGACGGTCTTCGTCAGGGGAACTTTGTACAGCCCACAATTGCAATTCCCGAGTCTGTGGACCCCTCAGACGTCATTTGGAGCACGGAAACCTTCGCACCCATATTGAATGTCGGTGTTTTCGACGAATTGGAACAGGCAATTGCGTGGAACAATGCAGTTCCTCAAGGGCTATCCAGTAGCCTGTGGACGCGGGATGTGCGTAACGTTGGCAAATGGATTGGACCAGAGGGTTCCGACACTGGGATAGTTAACGTTTGTTTCCCGGGTTAATTGCCTGACGCCTGAACTTTCTGACGCCCGTACCCAGGTCAATGTCGGGACTAGTGGTGCCGAGATTGGTGCCGCATTTGGGGGCAACAAGGTTCGTAGTTTTGGCTGCGAATAATTGACTGCACTGCTTACCCTCCCCCGTTTATTGCAGAGCACTGGCTGGTGAGTTTAATAGTACGGTTGGTCGTGTGCAGGCGGTCACAGCTTTTCCAGGGGCCGTGAGTCTGGTGGAGACGCATGGAAACAATACGTTCGCTGGAGCGCATGCACAATCAACTTTTCGGATGCCGCCCCGCTGGCACAAGGCGTTGACTTTTCGGCATGATGGAATGGCGGGGAGCATTGCCGTCGTGGACGCCATGGATTCCAGAGCTGTACGAAGGAAGGCGCTCGTCGGAGATGACCCCTACGTCCGTCAATGAGCTTGGCCTGCTCACATCACGACGACCGGAGTATGAGTTGAAAGGAAATGGAACCATGTTGTCGTAACGGAAACATAATCATTCGGCGTGCATTGCGATTACGAATATAGCAAGGAAATGTAGAGCTTTTGGACCCGTGAGCGATCAGTTCCGTAAGTGATATATGAACGTGAGAGCGAGAGAATAGTGACCCTTTTTGAGCGTTTGCACCGACAATCCAGGATCTCGGCCTGAAATATTGCAGCGGCTCCCCCTAGTGCCTGTCAAACAGGGTGTCAGAAGACGCACGGATAGAGCCAAGGGGGGCCATGAGTATGTTGACATGCCACCCAGCTTGCCATGGGGGGTCCTGATGCCTCGTTAAATTCGGGGCTGTGTACCCCGTGAATGCGGCATCGCTAAGGTAAGTGCAGTCAAACGAATGCATCTTGTACAATGCCGGTTATAAGAACGTTGGGCGATAATCTTAGAAGAGTTTTAACTCCACCCCTACCGTTTAAATTATCCTCGACATCTCCACAATTCTGTAATCCCTTGGAGGGTTCATAGCTGTACCCTCAGTTACCTGTGCCTCGTTTGCGTCTCCAAAGTGTCGAATAACTACCACGACAAGACAAGTACGGATCCAGCGCCGCCGATGCAATCTCCTGACGACCTTCCATGGCCCGAGCTGGGCAACGTCTCGAGGGGTGCCACCCGTGGTAATCAAGGTCAGAAGGGTGCGCTGGGTCCTCCTGACCAAGAGGGTCGTTGCGTGCTGCAGCTGCGAGTCCAGCCGGGCGTGCTCTCCGTCAAGCTCAATCGCCGCTCAAGTGAATGGTACCGCACGCTCGACAACGAGGTAAATCGTGCTCTCAAACTCACCAAGACATACTGGAGAAAGGCACGGAGACGCCAAGACTAGTCAGTAACGATTCCCCTTCGTCCATGCGGTTCGAGTTCTTCCCATATTCATTCCTATCCCCTACAGTGATGCGCGTGCAGACCAGGACCATATGGAGCTACATGAATGGTTACAGCAGCTCAAAGATAAAACCATGTCTCATCTAGAGGTGCTCATGCAAAAGGGCGACATCCAGGGCCCCCCGTACGTGATGTCAGATGATATTGAATTGACATTTCTACGAAAATTTATCGAGAGACATAATGCGGGCCTCTCTCATAATCCTCGTCTTCGCCATCTCGGACCAAACGCGCAGCATCCACACCTGGAGGAGTCTATGGAGGTATCCACACCGGAATTATCCGACCCAGGATACCCCCCTGGTTTAGTCGACCAGATGGCACGCCTGCAGCCAGGTAAGCGAAAGTTCGATTCCGCGGCTATCTGGATCTAGTGAATGTGAAAGGGAATTAATCGCCGTCTAGAGAGCACTTCGAGCGTGTCGAGTCCCAACTACGCACACTCGCCTGGGACGTCGCACCGTCCTCATCTCATTAGACCCCCGTCGTCGCCCTCGACAGCGACGTACGAACAGCTGGTACAAGAGGCTCAAGCATCAGGTCAGGGGACTATTGACACGTCGCACGGCATCCGAGGTTTGACAGTACTGCAAGGCCAATTCCTGCAGGACGCCAGAGTCACGCTATCGAGAGCGCAGACGCAGACACAGGACGCGTTCCAGCGTTATACGGCATGTCTGGAAGCGGAAGCTCGTGCGAGGCGAGAAGTGGTGCTTGCCGAGCAGCATCGTGATGAATTGAGTAAGTGGGACTATGGCGCAAGGGCGGGAGAATGGATCACTAAATGGTTTAATCAGTGACTGCGCTGCTCTCACGGACGCAGACCACGGTCGGTACGTAACGCCACCACTCAGACACCCTCCTTTCCGTCATTCTCACAAAAAGTATCGACAAAGAGTATGGCCGTCATGCGTCTTTGCCTCAAGAGGACGTCGGGAATTCCCAACACGCACCGCACGGTGGGCAACATAATCAGCAAGACGTAAGATTAGGCAATCATGGAACGGGATGAGGCGGTTAACCAGTGTACCTTGGCAGTATTCGTCGCACCATCTTACGGAGCGGAGACCTTCCGGGGACATGATGGCCCACAACAGTCCCAGGCCACTGGACTGGCGGCAAGCGGACGTATCGAGCTCGTATGGTGGAGGGCTAGAGGCAATCCCTCAGTCGGAGGTAGGGAACATTGTGCGCAGGTCTCATTGGGGCCTAAATTTACTGAGTAGATTCGATCATCAAGCGACTCCTTCGAGTCCCAGCGCAAGCACTCGCGGAGCTGGGAGCAGGTTGGACAGGTTGACATTCAAAGTACGTTTGCGTGTTATGATGGCCCAAGAGGGATATAGTAGTACTAACTTTCGATGCTAGTCATGCACGAAGTCACAGGTCTACCGCCACGAAAACGTAGCCACCATATGGTCGATCCAACGGGTCACAGCGCCTCGCTGATGTCGCAGACGATGGCACTGCCTCTATAGTATTTTTTATTTTCGTCTTCGGTAATCAATATTATACCCGCGGAGGCTCTGACAACTGAACGCATTGTTACGGGAGATGTTGGCAGTGCCTAATTTCATATGCGCGGTCGCCTTATCAGTCCACAGCCACGAACCACCCGCAGATATTTCTGATCGCATCCGTCGTGCTTTGCTTTGCTTTGCATTGACAATGTCACCCGTATCAGGGCCGCTGCTGCTTTGGTGCACGTCGAGAGGTCGCAGCTTGTGTGAAAAGTGCCAACAAATGACGTGAAGTAACATTCTTAGTCCAGCTGCGCAGGCCGCTCGCCGAGATGGTGGGTCAGAGGAAAAAAAGATTGAATTCGCGGAGTGACATATCTTCCTTGGCGGCAAGGCGAGAGAACGTTTGATCGTCCCGTGTGATTCCCGTTCATGTTCCCACTCGTTGTCGACCCGATCCGCGCCTAACACAATGTCCCTAACTACATGCCATGTTACATACACCGCTCAAAAAAAAGGGAAAAAAAAGTAGGTCGAACTTCAAAGTTGTCGACATGTCTGTCCTCCACGTCTACTCTCTGGCTGTAGTCGAAGGCGAGCCTAGTAACTGTTACTGCGCTTTGACCGGGACCACAGTGTCATGCCCACTGTCGGGACCTAATTTCAAGGTATACCACTGCTCTTTGGCACTAGCCTGGACCTCCACCACTACGTTTGTTCATTCAACCTACCTGAACAATGGGCAATATTGAAGGTGCTTTGATTGTGGTGGTCGCGATAATCGCGTGCCGCACACGTGTAGTCCACATCTCATCTTTTAAAAGCCGTCTGTCCCGTACACCAGACCTTTCACTACCGAATAGACCCGTCCTTCGAGCTCCGAGTCCCTCCAGTATCCCTTTAGCTCTCGCACCTCTATAACACGTGTCTCGAGCGCGATGACAGCAGCCGCCTCCCTTCATCCGAAATTCCGTAGTGAGTACACCTTGTAACATACCGAGTCGGTGAAATCAAGAACTGACTGTCACGAACTCAGCCAAGCTATGTCGTAACCTTGTCAGTGGTTCCTGTCCTTATGGCGACAAGTGCAGCTTCATACACCCCGACACCGCACCGGGAATTATTCCTTATTCCTTACTCTCACAACAACTCGTCGATTGGAATGTATATCTGCCACGACTGCTCGCTCTCTCTGCTCAGCAAGCGTCTCTGAAGAAGATGCCATCTTGTTCTCCGCCACGGCCCCAGGGGTCACAGCTTGTTGACCAGGATCCATCACCACCCGCTTCGCTCCTTCTCTCCGAGTCCGATGCTAACCACATCCCGCGAAAGAAGCGATCCGACAGACGAAAGAAGTACCCGTGTAGGCACTTCCTTCGTACAGGGGGCTGGTGTCCTGCAGGGGCCAAATGCCAATTGTAAGTTCCCGTCTTTGTTATGGGCGCTTTGATCTTATGTACTTCTACCTCATTAGTCAACATGACGTGGCCGCCTTACCTTCTGCGGTACTCCAAAAGGCGGAACATTCATCCCCATCTGAAAAAAGTCCCCAAGGGCGGACCATCAGCGGTGGCGTTTTGATGAGTGCACAGGCATCATCTCCGCTGATTATTCCTCCCGACTTTCTGGAACCCCCACCGTGCGCCGACGCTCAGTCGACATTATCGCATTCGCCCCCTCGTCACCCCTACTCAATTCCCACTATTCCCAATGTTATTTCGGACCAACCCATGCATTGGCCCGACTTAAATTGGCAAAGATATTACGCCACTATTCCCGCGACAACCACTGTACCGGTTCCTCCGATAGCGGCGCAAGCCTCTGCCACGCAACACAGTGCTTATCCGCCACCTCAAGCACACGCAAGAACTGCTTCTCAGACTGAAACGCAAAATAGCCTTCCGGCCGGAGCGTATGAAGTAAACGGGACAACCTACTTTGCGCCACCTGTGTCTCCCATGCCGACACCTCCGACGACATATCCCATTCCCAGCCAACCAGTTTTGTATGGTCACCCAGCATCTGCCCCATACCCATACTATGCACCCCCTGTTTTACCTGCAGGTTACTACGGAATCCCAAATCAGATTGCGGATGGTCTTCCGCAGACCTCTTTTGATCCCTTTAGCTCGGAACTGTTGATGCCCAGAGAACTGCCTGTCATCTCCCAACAATGCGATTCTCCGCATACGGTTTCATCGCCCTCTACGCTGACCAACTTGATACTGAAGGCTGCCACAGACGAAGCTGCGGTCACCCAGGAACCAGAATTTCCTTATCGACCCCCGAAACACCAGCGCGCAGGTCACGCACGTCGTATCAGCATCAACATCAAGAAACATGACCGTTCTAATAGCTGATGGACCCGGCTTTCACGCCTTGCCTCGGGGCACACGTCTTGATTTCCGAACAAATTTAAAAAAAGAGTCCCGTATGCGTGATGATGTCTCCTGCACCGTCTTGATTGCATCGCCTTGCCTTATGTCCAATTCCGTTGGAACGACATGTACACGTTCCATGATCTGCCTTTTTCTTTTCTTTTCCCCATTCATTCCAGAATAGCCATTCGCATCATCATCTATCATGCCATATCATCTTATCACGGATAACAAAACGGAACTTCATATATTTTTTCTTATCTCCATCATCTTTCAATGTGATCATCCCGCATTTCATCCGTAGGCAAATGTAAGTATGTATCCGTTAGCAAAACAAGTTGTGGTATCGTTTCGAACGCGGTCCGAAGTCCAGAGACGGCCCGGTCGTTCTCTAGTCCTCTGATTTGATTCTCAGCGACGATTAAGATTAATGAATACGCACTGGCTTATGTTTCATTGAGAACGGTCCCTTTCTGAGCGTAAGCTTTGATACGAGCCGAGGATGAAAGACACATTGTAGCGACGGTCCTGTTAGACGCGGTAAACTATGATTACAAATGTGGAGAAAGCGAAACCTTGGGACAAAAGAAAAAGGAAGTAGAACATGTAAAATCAATAAATATAGAATCTTCGACATAATGTCGACGAGTCCCAAAAAAAAACGCCACTAAAAACCAAAAACCAAAAAAAAAACCAAAAACAAAGACAAAAAAAAAAAAAGGGGGGAGGCAAATTCAATCATGTTCCCTCGCTCCACACCTGAACCAAGAAAAACTTTGTCATGCATATTACGCTTCTCGGTGTTTAGGCGGCTCCGTCGCTCCCGAGCGTGGTCTCACAGGCGTGGAGAAGCCCCGGAAAAAAATATAATCGATCAAGAAATAACGGAAAGCGCCGTCGGAAACCTCACGCAAACAACTGGGCGCCCTCGATTCCGTACGAGAAATCTAGGACCATGATTTTTTGGTCATGTGAAGTACTAATGAGAAAGGGATCCGTGTCAGCACCACTTCCGCAAATGGCTCAGTTCCGAAAAACGCGTAAGACTGACCTGACAATCTTCCCAACATCAAACTTAACATCGAAAATATGACTAGCGTGGAGGTTCCTAAACTCTCGGACCAGCCGTCCCACCCCTTTAGATTTCCGGGAAGATAGATCTGACCCGTGCCGGAAGACGCCGTCCTCCAGCGCTTCCTCATGCCATTCCCATACTCTGACACTCTTGTCGTAGCTTGTACTCACGATATAGCCAGTCCTTGGGTCAAAACAGAGAGCCCTAACAAGTAGGGTGTGCCCAGCGAACGTGTGCAGGCATTCACCAGTTGAGGCACGCCATAATTTGATGGTGCAGTCATTTGACCCACTCAGGATGAGACCGTCCTGTGACATCGCTGAGTGAACATAAACTATCACCAGATAAAGATAACGTGCCTTGAACTCGATACAAGCCAGCCCTTTCTCGTGTCCCTCAAAGATTCGTATGCATTCACCTGTTTCGACGTCCCAGAGCATCATCTTCCCATCGCCGCTTGCGCTCACGGCTCGGCCATTCTCCAGCCCAACGGCATTTACGGGGCCTTCGTGACCACGCAGGACGGTGTGGAGATTCAATGTCTTCCGATCATAAACATGCATCAATGCATCCTTCGAGCTTGAGTCGAATGTGATATGAAGAGCGATTAGTCCGAGAATCGCGGAAGCGACTTACCAGGAGACAATCCACCTATCATCCATCCTCAAGTCCAGTACACCACCCGAGTGCCCTCGGAGAACTTTGCGTTTCACCGCAGATATCTCCCTAGGAGCACCGAAGCTCCCAGCTGTTGCGGCTATAGAAGATTCCCTTGACTTTCCTAGTCTGCTGCTTCCGCTACCAGACCCTACAGGTGTAGAGACAAGATCCCAGACACACACCGTGCAGTCGCTACTTCCGCTGACCATGAAACCGCGACAGACTCCATCGCTTCCCAGATCCCAATCACGTTCAAATTTGAGACACAGCACACTGCCGTCGTGGGCCTTGAAGGTAGCAACGCACTTGCCAGTCTTTATGCACCACACTTTGATCGTTCGGTCTCGTGAACCAGAAATTATGCGTGATGAATCAAAGTCCAGGCAGTAAACGCTGTCGAGAACAGTCAAGTCACAGTGAAAGCAAGCATTAAAAGACTTGCCTATCTTCATGGCCATTGATTTTAAGCTCTCGGGGTTCGCACTCGGGATCCCGCCACCGTTGTTCAAGAATCGAGCGGCTACGGTAGAGGGTATGCCAATCGAGCATGAGCGGTGCTTGTCTCGATACTAGTTGTGGTTCCAATGGTGCCATCGCCTCCTGCCTCTCAGCTGCCTGACTCTCTGCATCCTCTTCCTCTGGGGAAGCATCTGGATGCTGGCCTTCCTCTCCTTCGTGAGCACCAGGGGGCATTAACAGCCCTTGACCAGCATCCTCGCGTTCAAGCCTTGTAACTTCCTTGATTTTCATATTAGCTCGGTCAAAATCGACAGCCCAGCCCCTGGGTTCATCCCATTGCTCTCCATCATGCTCGTGTTCGGTGGTAGGCATCAGGAGGCCGATGCCCTCGTCCCTGATGCCCCGATATCGGCGTCCAAAGTTCGCACCGAAGTTTCGGGTGTGGTGACCAAGGTCTGAGCATTGACCTGAGGTATGATTGGGTACACGAGGAACGCCTTCTCGTGCTTGCCATAGATTCCACCAGACGCCGCTGTCGAGTGCGAGGTAACGCCATGCCCTGGAAGTTGAGGAAACTGCAAGGACGCTGCGTAGTGGTAGGTAGGAAAGAACCTGGAGAAAAAGTTCTGCGGGGAGGTGAGTAAGGGGAGACGGGGTCTTGCGAACTGTTATCGAAAGAGTGACATCAGCTTTGACAGCCTGAAGGCCAGTAATATAGTGCTGACCTCCCTCAGCCAAGTTTTCCGGTTCGCCCTGCCCATAATCATAGACGTCCGGATAACCATAACCACATATACACGCGCCATCTCCCCAGCCAGTGCACGTACAACCGACCAATTCACCCTCTTCGCCATCGAGGGGATCCAAGGCGCCGTAGTCTACGTCAGTATCCACCTCGAAAGTGCCCCTCCTTACGCGCTTAATGCGACGCCTTTCCTTGAGCCTCCGTCCGACTCCCATCATGGGAGATGTTTTATTGCGGACGGCAGAAAAGCCGGGCATCGGATTTGATTTCGTGCTGGCTACGGGGATTGGCGTGAGCTGTGCACCCTGAGGCACGGATGAAGAGTGGGGAGAGCCCTTGCTGGGGGATGCGATGGACTCCCAGAGGCGAGATATGCCGGGCCTGATGCGTCTGGACCTGCCCATGGCAGACCCTAAGCCCATACCGGCACTCAAGCTCTGTGTTCGGCCGCATGGAGAGAAATGGAATGGCCCTGAAACAGAAGCTGAATTTGGGCGGAGAAATGGCAGGGTCGCAGTGCCACGAAGATGGGAAGAGCGGAGGGGATCCGCGCCAGCGTCCAACTGGGACGAGTACTGATAGAAAGTTGGGCTACTGGGGGGAGATATCATGGAGAAGTCAGCTGTGGGAGCGGGTGATGGTGGGCGGGTGTCCAACATGTGTGGACTGGCATCTGAGAGAGAACGAGGAAGGGTATTTGATAAGAACACGTTGGTGTCAAGGGGAGGGAGACGGGATGGACCAGGCATTGGCGCGTCTTCTGTGAATTCGGGTTCTGGGGTAGAGTGAGCAGTATAGTATGGGGTAGGGAGGACGGAGTATCTCTCTTCAGCCGTGGCATACGAAGCGATGTCTCTTTGTGCAGGTAAGAGAACGGTGAGATCCGAGTCTGCACTGGACGATCTGCTGCTGTTGGGGTCTTGAGGAGAGAGGGTTGCAGGATCTGTACCGAAAGTGAACGAGAAGACAGTGTTGATTCTAGGTGGTGGGGCAAACACATCGGGACTTGAAGGCGGAGAAGGGGCGGTTGTATAGGACATGGCCGAAGAAGCGGACGGGGGGACGTCGGAAGTGTCGATATCCAGATTGAGGTCCAGCTTGGTGGGGAAAGGAGCGCGAGGAAAGGGGACGGAAGAGGAGGAGGAGGAGGAGGAGGAGGAGGAGGAGGAATGCCAGGTCATAGCAAGTCTAGCTGAGGGCGTGGCAGACATGCTGCACGTCGAGCACAATGACGACGAATACTCGTATGTAAACCACACACGTGACCAATATATACCTCCCTCGAGAGAAGGACGATGGCTAGCATTCGACTAGTGTATACGTATATATATACCAACATGTCTCTCAACACGAGGCCCCTCTCTATGAAAACCGTATTGCTCCAGTCGTAGGATCGGTGAGCGTGAACAGCGGCGCATGTGACAAGACAAGGCCGAACAGCGCCATCCTGCGAGAACAGACGTGGTCAGCGTCATGTGGGCGGAAAAACCACCGTCACTAGGCTCGTCGGCGAACGGAAACAAAGGGTCATCCTGTGTCCCCACATCACCGCCGGGGGTCCACCACCACAGGATGCATGCGTCACTTCAATAAACTCAACGGCATAGCAGAGCGCCCGTCAAGTCTGAAGACGTCATGAAACAGGCAATAAATGGCAACGTGCAACGCGGACCTCGGTTTGGCGACATAGAAACGAGGTGGTGAAACAAAAGGGTCATGCCCTGATACGGTGTTCATGGAAATCGATGATCCGAATGTGGAGCTGCCGTGCGCAAAAAACGTATCGATATTCAGTCTTCTCTGCACTCACATGAGCGTGGCCCAGGGCATATTTGTACCTTCCTTGGCCCGTAGTGGGTGCTGGTTCATAATTCCGTTGATGGCCAGAACGAGAACGGGCCATGCAACATATCTGTAGCGCTCATTAATTGCCCAATAACGAACCGCCCACCGGTCATTCGAGACACGATGCGTCGAGGGCATCCACGAACGCGACGTATGGACGCACCTATTCCTCGTCACCATCACCATCCCGGCAAAAAACATACCCATCGACCCCGCCGTATCTACAAGCAGTGAAACTCAGTCGCAAAATCTCGACTCCCTCCGGGATAAAAGACTCACCGACAGACTCTATTCTCCATGACCTTGGAAGGGTCAACCTCATCTCACGCGAAGAATCCCGCAGGTCATTGAGAGCGTTGTTAGTGGACATGCCAAGAAAGCGTGAGAACATGTACCCTCTTCCGTGGCTACTAATGATATGAGTTGCTACCTACAGCTGGAGTACGTCATACCTGTACAACCACGCCATCATCCGATTCGTCGATTATACAGCAGCAGGTGCCTTGTTCACGTTGTACTGAGTCAGACTGTTGAATCTGGAACGATTCCGCAGATGAGGATCAAAGGTGTATATTGCCACTAAAAAGCCGTTAAGACCATCCTTTGTTGTTACTCTTACTTTTCCAAATTAGCTCTGTGCAAGCACTAGATCCGTATCATGATCATTCATACATGATACTATTGCGACACGTGGATGGGCTGATTCCCCGCCCAGTCATGACAACGTGGCTGCTCAAACTTTTTTTTCATTCTTGTTCTTGTGCCGGTGATTATCAACATCGCATTACCTCCCAGGCAATTTGGAAAGCTATGCGACGATTATTCCTTTACAACAAGTTGTACCAGGCCACTCCATTCCTGGTGGTATTTTGTTATCGTCGAAATACAAGCATTCGTGATCTGATGTATTTTGCTAGACAAGGGCCGAGGTGATCTCAACACTCGCAAGCCTGAACCTCCCACCCAACAATTTCAACCCCGTCGGCAGCCCTGCCGCTCGTGTTTTCGTCCCAATTCCAAGCTCCACTCGCCGTAAACACGACGACCAGAGCCTACGTGGCTACCTCGATGCGGATCAATGGGGGTCCCCACAGCCCTACACGCCTCTTTCGTCCTTCAGAACGCGACTGCGATGGGTTACAGCGTGTCTACGGGACGAATACAATGCTGAGAATGTAATACACGGCCCCCTCGGCGTTGTCACCCCTATCAGCATTAGAGGCTTGCCTATTCCACCGGTGGCGCGCGTTTGGTCCGTCGTGTAGCAGATATAATAAGGGTGCAGTTGACTTGCCCCGTAGTAGCCTGATCGGTGGGTCGCAGCCCGGCTCCGTTTTTGTTATTACAGTCGCCTTTTTTTGACTCTCCGGATACTAACAGATGTCAGAGCTCGTCAATACTTTCAAATGCTCGAACTAGTATGACCCAATGACCCAACGTAACCGATTACTACATTGTTTAGCGCAAATAAATAAACACTTCGTCGTTGCTTCAGATCGTGTTCGTCGCTTCAAAGGTCCAATTGATGTCGACGATCTATTCCACGGTCAGTCCATCATCCTCTGACTGTCAGAACTGGAGATCGGTCTGAAATACTAGCGATTTGGTTTAGATTTACCCACTCGCCGATCGGTTTCATTTTTCAGGACGAGAGTCTGACGTTGGACGATCTTCAATAACGAACTTAGAGTCACTCCACATGAGCGTGGTCATACTCCGTGGGCCATGATCCTGTCTTCGCACTTTCCATGTAAAATGCGATTTTTCATTCATAACCCTCTGCCACTGATTTCACATAGTGGTAATACGTCTTTCGAACAATCCCGCGCTGCTAGCTCGCCCAACTATCCCCATGGGCTTCCGACCGTCATCGACAATTTGAATGTTGCCTGTACCTATCGACACGTTCTTTCATCGTGGCATGCCACTCCGGGTCCATACCCTGTCTTTCATCACTCTGGAACCAGCACCTTGTATGAGGCAGCCTGCCTGATGTTCCATGCATGCACACAGCTCCAAACACCACCAACCAAGACCTACAAACCCACATGACATCTTTCGAGCGCAGAGGCAATTTCACGTTTACGCCTCCACGTAACGTGGGCTGGCGTTGCACACCATACTTATGATTCCCCACGTAGATCATCGCTCGATAATCTAAAGATGCAATCACGCAGACACATGGATATGTCGGTATATATTCACGGCCTTGCGCCGTTACTACGGGGTGGGTAGGATGATAAGCTGGGTTCGTGGCATCCCACATAAGAGAAAACTGCGTTCTAATCCCGTCGGAAGCACGATTCTTCAGATAACAAAAAAAACAGACTACGATAGCAGGAACCTCTTCAAATAATCGATCGTTGCCGCATTCACGTATTCGATGACACTCTTTTGCCTGTACCCTATCAGACCCGGATCGGCGCGTAAGCCACCACTGAGAACACGCGATACACACTCACCATGCCCTTCGCCTTCGCAAATCACCAGCTGCGCATTCCCCCCTGCCTTTTCTTTAACGATATTGTACATGGACACGGCTTCATGTACGGTCACTCGCGTGTCCGTTTCACCGTGGGTGATGAACAGTGGCACGGTGATCTTCTCAGCATTGTTTATGGGCGATATGCGTTCAAGGAAGGCTCGGATGGTAGGATCTGATTCGTCTCCGTACTCGAGACGTCTGTTTGCACGACGTACGGTGGCCGTGTTCTCGAGGAAGGTCACCCAGTTTGCGATACCAAAGTTAGCGACACCACATCTCAGCTTGGAGGAGTAGTGCGTGAGCGTGGCCTTGGCAAGACCCAGTTAGATGGCAAACCCGTATCGACAAAAACGCAACCTCACAAAGACCATGTATCCGCCGTCTGATTGCAGTAGTAGCTTCAGCATTGTCAAGCATAAAAGAAAAAAAATTACATGAGCCACCCATAACTGCAATCCGCGTCGAGTCTAGTTCTGCGGACAATTCAGATTCAATATGTTCGATCAAAGCGTTGATATCTCTGCATTTCCACGTAAGCGGACACGAAAGGAAAATAAATGGCCCTTACTTGACCGAATCCTCGCGCTTCTCAACATCGTCTCCCGACATGTACTTTCGTCCATAACCCGAACTACCTCTTACGTTGGGGTAAATCACAGCGATTCCTAATTCGTTCAGAAGGTAGCCGTGGGTGGCACTGTGCCTCGTTGTCAGTTGTCATACCGATATAGCGAATGCCGGAACTCACGTCCTATACTGTATGGTAGCCTGCGATTCAGGGCCACCGTGAATACCGATAACAACGGGAGCCCTGCTCCTCCCTTCGTTGGGGTGATAATACAACGCAGGAACCTGCAAGCCATCAAAACTTTTGAACTGGATCAACTGCGGTGCCACGGCCCTGAGTATTTCGGGCGCAGCTGCCTGGATGTAAGGCGTCGGCTTCACATCGACGTATGCATTACCATCCGGGGTATACTTGAGTGTCTGTAGATCCAAGATCGCCCTTCGGACGAACCCACGGGATCGATGGGAGGAAAGACGGAGTACAAGCTCGTGGGGGCGTCCATTTCGTCCGTTGTGCGTGTAGCCAATCCACCCCCCCTCCCATTCGAGTTTCACCTCGACCACCGTGTTCTTGTTCGGACCACTGAGCGGCATGGCGTAAAGCACGCACCAACCTTCCACATTCGCGATAAAGTAGATACAAGCGTCCGTGACGGCGAGGCTGCCCATCTCCCGTGTGATGGGTTTCAAGACAGGGACAGATGCGCCTAGGTCGGGGGTGGTGATATGGGTGACTGTGCCCTGGCCGATGTCGTAGGCTACAACGGCGTCGAAGTCGCCATATGCATTTGTGACGACATACACTACATGGGGATTGGTAGGATCAAGGGAAAAGGAACCACTGATTTTCGTCAGGGTTTCACGTTCCGTGGCTCCCGGAAGGACGATGCGCTCGATCTTTGCAGGTTCTGGGCCAGAAATATCAACAAAGAACATGGGTTGATACACGTTTCCATAGGCGCGAGAAAGAAGCAGATATTTGTCGTCCACAGAAAAGGACAGTGTAACCCATCTCTCGGTGGCTCCATCTCGAAGAGGAGGAGTAACTAACTTCGAGGGAAGATTAAAAGGAGTGGAGTCGGTGGTGGCTCCAGTATTGGAACCTGTCAAACGAGTCAAGTATGCGAGGGTATCGGTGTTGTTTTCCTTGTTTGAAACAAAAGCCATCAATCTGAGCATGTGTGTGCCAGTGAGCATGCATTGACAGCATAGCATAAAGGGGACAACCCACTTATTGGATGGCGATACAACGATATTATTATACCTGTAGTCGTCTTGGGTCAATCTCTCGATACGGCCTTTGCCGGGGGCATTGGCCAGCTCGCCATCGATCTTTGGTATGACCTTCCCGTAAGGTGGGTCCTCCCAGTAGCGCCTGTGATACTTGAGATCAGGCACGCTATAAGAGCGAGTGTGCCAACCTTGATCACGTACCAAAGTTGAAAGTGCTCATTACCATTGAAATCCATGGACATTATCGCACCGCCTGGTCGATAGACACCACGCCAATCCTCCCCAGCAATGGGCCTGAATGTGGATATGATTCTGCCCGTCCCGATATTGAAGTACGTGAGGCGTTCCAGTTCTGTGTTGGCAGGATTGGTTGAGATCCTGTAGACATGGGACACCTGGGCATCCTTGGGACGATGCGAGAGGAAGACACCGCCGGATGTGTCGCTGGTCCGCTCGAAACCATACAAGTCGAAGCCTAACAGCAATGAATGAGGCCGCACGTTGATCAGTCATGTCCATCAAACCAGAGGCACACACCTCGCGCAGCATCCTCGTAGGACTCTAGGCCAGTGAATATTTCCTGGGGAATGTCCGGAACATTAACCGCCTTGATCTTGTCGGCAGGTCTGGTAAACTCGAGGTCGCCATAGTGGACAGGGTGCGCCATGCTTGACAACGTGAATCGAGAAACTCGCAAGCTGGGAAATCACCAAGTAGGCTTGGTGGCCTCGACGCCGTTTATATACCTAACCAAATCACACACGATCAAGGTCTCTCGCACAGCGCAGCGGTGGTTTAAACTAGAGCAGTCACGGGGATGATAAACTTGGCGGCAAGCACAAGGCTGACACACGGGGCTTATAAGTTGCAACTCACGTGGTTCCGATGATCGATCGTGTGTGAACTGATCTATATCATCGAGAACGGGTGTACTACCCTCCTCATTCGCTTCTTCCATCAGCCCGAAATTTCGCAGAGGAATTACTGATGGCTCAGCCGAGTACAGTCGGGTCCGCGTTGCAGGAGAACCGTGAGGGTGCGTGGCGCAAGCAGATGATTGGAGTTGCGTTCCACGGCGCTGACAAGTACTAGAAAAACGCAAAGTTCCAGAGGTAATCAAAACTAGGAGCCCAGTACGGGCACTGACGTTCGCAAATATATTTGATGGGAAGAATCAATATCTCGTGAGCGGGGACAAAGAGGCAGTGCGGATATGGCGATTGAGGAGCAACCGGGAGTGGCAACAAACAGGGTGGGCAGAAGCGAAGGACGTGCGATGTATCGCAGTATCCGAGGACGGGAAATGGATCGCAGCGGGGAAAAGCTGGGGTGAGACGACGGTATGGGAGATGAAGACTCAAGTTGTGTCAGGGTCGGACCCCTCGGTGCCTACACTCGATAAGCCCGTCTTTACGTATAACGACGGCCACACCGTCACCAGCGTCGATTTCTCGCCCATCGTCAAGAATCGGCTTGTCATTGCTTCGGGCAGTCGTTCAGCCTCCATCTGGGACATCGTGAACAACAAGAGGCTGGTTGGACCGCTCGAACATTCGTACTGGGTCGTAGCTGCTAAATTCTCGCCAGACGGCAGATACCTCGCGACAGCCACATACCATCGCGACTCTGTTCGCCTCTACAACAGCAATGATGGGGCCTTCCTCGCCGAATTCACAGCAAATGTCACCGCGTACTACAACACTGGTCTTCTTTGGTATAATGATTCGATCCTCCTCGCTTTGACCAAGAGCACCATCAAGCAATTCCGAATCCCATCTGGCAGGTCGGCCAAGTCCGTGCCAGATTCCGAGTGGCCGGTTTCCGATAGCAACTACCCATGCATTGCTTTACCTCATCCTGGGCAATTCATAATACACTCTGGATGTGATGGTGTCATGCTTTTTAGCACGGGCCGAAAACCTGGGTTCCAGGAAACCCTTTTCAAGTCTTCCCAAGACGTGCTATCAATGGCAGTCACTCCAAATGGTCAGTTTCTCGCGACTGCTGACTGGGACGGTAGGGATGGTGTTGGGTCAATTACGTTCAGGAGTCTGCTCCGTAATTAGTGAAAAAAGAACATCAAGTTGGCCGTTATGATGACTGTCTAGTTCTCGTTTCCAGGCTTTCATTCAAGATTTACTACTTGCCTTGGGTTTACCAGCTTACGAAACCGGCATTGTATGATAGTAGTTGTTACGAATAGTCCGAGGAACGACTTTAACATCTTGAGACTTGAGACTTTGATTCACGAATGAGTGGGGCGCCAAAGATGATTATGAGATTGGGCCAGTGCAGGAACAGGTATTCCCACTCACAGTAGTGTACGGCCCGTGTCGTTCTGAGAAAGCATTGTCATCATCACCTGCAAACACGTCAGTACTCGATCATCGGTTTTATACAGTCAAGCCAATAGGGCAGCTCAAATGGTGCACGTCGTCGTAATTGAAGATTCCCACGAAGAGTTCAAGTTGTGTCTATTGATCTATAAAGGAACAAGACGAACTAGTAGAATCATCAATGGGTACCGTGCAGTGCGATATGTCCGGCCTTGCTGTTCTGCCAGACATCGTAACGCTTTGCCCAGGAATATGTGCCGTAGGCTGATAATGGTGAGGGGAGTATGGTTGAGGCGACGTGCGAGAACATACCGATTGCGAACGGAACGATCCAGTATGGCGCTTGAGAGGCGAGACGTTTGGAGCCATTGAACAACCAACCCTGGAAGATTTGTTTTGTGGGACGCTGACGGAACGGCGAGACAGCTGAACGAAGGTGCAGCACGCGAGACGCAATGAATGGGGTGAAGCACGAACAACAACGCTTCATGACTCACTGTAGGTGATGATTCCCCTTTGCTTCAAGTTACAGGTATCACCCCACCAAGGGTTCTAGTGGGACATTACTCTCAACGCTCTCGAGGCATAGCAAAAAAACTCACGTAGACCTTGGCTTGAGGGCGAATGGTAAGTCAGGCTTGTGCATGATTTTCAAAGACCAAACAGACTCACGCTCGGGCATACCACTCGAACGAACTGCAGTTGGGCGCATTATGGATAATGATCAAGTTGGTTCGCCCGAAGTTTTCCGGTGTGGACCAAACAAGATACAAACAACGCCATTACACGCCACGTCCCTTCAAGTTCGTCGTTCAGTCCATAATATTTAGAGGTATGAGCTCGAGCTTACAGTTGCACGTTGCTTCGCTGATTTAGTAAGCCCTCACACACAGGATGATCAGTCACCAAACCCTGTACAATCTCGCCAACTATCTCGGCGCCCTCGCCATGGTCACCGTCGTTGCATATCACTTTGTCGCAGTAAACATGCGCCATATCGCAGGGTCTGCACAATCACAGTAGAGTTGAGGCTCTTGTTGAGTGCTTGAGTATCAAAGACTGTACCCCCGTCTCGTCCATTATATCATTCACTTGGACCCAACAATCAATGCTAGTCAATATGACTGAACTAAGTCTAGCTCTCAGATTTTTAGGGTAATATAGAACAGGAAGGAGGCACAACAAGAGCTAGACATGAATAAAACATCGAGATGTCTATATTCATATATAGTCTGCCACGACGATGTCGGACACGGTTCATTTACATGCATCCTCGCCAGTGATATCATCTCCACGTACCAAGCCCGCTCCAAAGTCCTCCAAGCTCCCGCTTGTCTTTTCTTACACCCCCAGCGATGACGGAACAGATGAGAACTTGCTTGTCCTTCTCCACGGACTTGGTCAGTCACCCTGTCCGCTTCAGACCGCCGGACAAAGAGTTAACGAACCACTGCCAACACCCGTAGGAGACAGCCATGCACCCTTTACAAAACTCGGTCGATCGCTCCGTCTTCCGCAAACAGCCACCCTCGCATTGCGTGCACCCGACCAGTAAATCGTGCGCGTTCACCACGATCGACCAGCGATGCTGAGCGATGGCCCACAGGATTCCCTATCTTTACGAACAGGCATTTCAATGGTACACTTCCTTTGATCCCCTCGGAGACATAATTGAGCGGCCGAATCCGACGCCTGCTCTCGATGTCATGGCCAAAGTCCTCGATCATCTCATAGCAGAATGTACGTGGCCTACAGATCGCATCCACCTCTTCGGGTTCGGCCAAGGCGGCAGTGTTGCTGCAGAAACAGCTCTGGCGTGGTGGAAACAAGAGCTCGCGATGACGAGGACGCCATCCGGCACGGAAGAGACGGGGACGCCGTCGCCTCGCCACCTGGGCTCAGTGGCTTCCATATCTGGGCCGCTTCTCTCGTATCCGATGCTCACTGCACAGTGTCCTACGCCCCTTCTTATATTTTCGCGGGTTGCCATCACCAAAAACTTGTCGACTCCGTTTTCAAAGGGGTTCTCGTGCATTACGCAGATCGTAAAACCTAGTGACCAAGGAGAGGAGAGCATGCCACGCTCGCGAGACGAATGGGAACCTGTCATGCAGTTTTGGAGCCAGGTGTTTGGAAGGAGGATGGGAGATGGGCTCTACGAAGTAATGAGCGGCGCGCTGCGGCCTGAGAAGCCGTATAACGTGTAACGTCTGGAACACGTGCGGGTTGAAGCTAACTCTTGACTGAAGATTGCGTGCCAATTCTGGTATATCTGGCAAAGTAACCGACACTTCGAGTCACACGTTGATCCTGGTCTGAATGCATACCAAAACTGATATAGGAGACCACTAGCGCAGGCAGCTTTGGTGTTTTGCTTTGCTTTGCATTCTTGTTCAGTCAGCACTTGGTGTTGTCCACTATAATTATTTCAAGAATGAGAAGATGCTTCCAAAGGTTGTCAGTGAATGCCATGAAATACCAGAAAATGATACTCTACCTCCATCGGAGGACTGTGGCCTCGGAGCTTTGCTTGTCCCATTAGTAACTTGAAATTGGTTTGTGTGAGACTAAGGAACAGTGGATATCTTCAATCAGCTAAGAGTGCACCCTGTAAGTTAATCTTTTTGATACATGATGTTGCTTCACACATTTGCTCAATTGTATTGCAGATCTGCATGAATTCCCATGAGTAGTGTTGCTGCAGCTTGGCTTTTTGATATTGTGGTTTTTTGCATGACTTTTGACTCTAGCATATTTCTCACTACCTCACCTTTTTGTTCATGACCACATATTGTCACAAAACTCTTCCCCATTTGGAAAATTTCCCTGACACATCCTCTTCTCGTTATTGCTGTGGAACACTTGGATCCCAGAGTTAAGGGAACAGTCACTTGGACTTAAAACAATCATGCTTGAATAGCGGTCCGAGGACCTTAACTTGTGGAAACTACAACTCCAATCTCAACTGTATCGAATAGTACATCACACCCCACCAGGCTGCAGTACTATTTCAAAGTAGAACTTTACACATTCACTTCGTGGGTCATTAGTCCTCATTCGAGAGGGAGCAGCCCACCATGTGTACTGTTTGAAAGGATAGAATCATGATTTCTTCTATCTAAAATAAGATTCACAGTCTCGGTGCACTAAAACGTCAGCCATAGCCAGGCAGTTTCCCATTTCCTCGACTTCTACCCACGACACACATGCAGGCTTGTGACCTGTTATTGCTTTTCAGATCTAGATCTGGTTGAGAAGGACTCTTTGTGAGATCCCCCCAGATAACAAGGTATAGTACAGTAGCTGGTCTCTTCGTGAGCATCACTTCTGTCACAATAGATTACAACACCTTCTTTGAACACTGCTATTCCGCAGTCCGTCCCTGCCTCCCCATATCACGTCTCCCTCTTCTTGAGCCTGAGACCGACCCAAACGATACTGCATTTATGTGCGAAGAATTCACGCTAGAATTTGAAGGAGAGTGGCCTGAGTGGTTACACCATCAATATCTCCAATTTACCTTAGGAGAATCCCTAATCGCTCCCGATATCACTGACATTGACAACCTCTATCAAGCATCGGTAGAATTTACCATCCAACCACCCATCTTCATCCCATCGCCCCCCATCCCAACAATTAAAAATGTCTGCAGACCTTGTCGCAGTAATCACATTGCTGCAGCAGCAGATGCAGCAGCAAAACGAAGCCATCGCACTCCTCACCACCCAAGCAAGACAGGCCAAAATAAGGGCCATGGCCACAGAAACAATGGCCACAGCTAGACCTCCACCAGAGGTTAAAATATCAAAACAGATCTCAGTGGTTCCCGACCCAGGTATCTATGATGGTACCTACAACCAATTCGACAAGTGGGCCACCAAAATGGGGGTCTTTATCGAAATGAATCCCGAGGCATACACCGCCGACAAAGACAAGGCACTGGCAACTCTGTCATGTGTAGGTTCTACCAAGGACCAAGACAAGAACGGTGCAGGCAGCTGGGCCCGTAATCAAATGAACAAATATCAGCTTGCTGGAGCTTATCCCAGCTATAACGAGGTCATGAGGACCTTACATGCTCGGTTTTCACTGGGCAATAATCGCGATATCGCCTTGAGAAAACTCATGGTGTTAAAACAAGGAAATACTGAGAGGATGCAAGTCTTCTTGACAAAATGGATGGCTCTCTACGACGAGGCCAAATGTGAAGATTACATGGGCACAGCCCTGTTAGAACAAAACACACAGCAAGACATAGTCCGCCAAGTCTTCATTGATGGGAAAAGGCAAGACATGGTAGAGGATTATGTATCAATCCTCCAAATATATGCCGAGGCCATCGAAGCCTTCGAATTTTGAGGCACAAAATCCAAGAGAGACCCCAGCGCTATGGACATAGATACTGTCCATCACGCATGGAAAGAACCTTCCGAGTATGGGGGAGGAAAACGTGAAAAAACATACGTCGCCGCGGCTCGCCAAGGAGGAGTCAACAATACATCATCCTGCTACAATTGTGGCAAAGAAGGCCACATGGCCAAAAACTGCAAAGCACCGTCTACGTGCTGCGCAGAATGTGGATTCTCGCGCGGAGGACACCGAAAGATGTGTTCCAAAGTAGACAAAAATAAAGTTCACGCTGTTGGGGAAGCCACCCCCTCAAACAATCCTTTCAAGCAAGGAAACAAGGTGGACTGGCAAAAAGCAATTGCCAGTATGGACTTAGAGGCCGCTCAGGCCTATTTTAAAGATTTAGCAGTGACGTCGGGAAATGTTTAAGGGAACCCCTATCGGGTCAGGGCCCCTCCCCTTTGTCTACATTTAGTAGTTTACCTAAGAGAGTTCGATGCCAAAGTAGTGCTAACTCATTTCATTCTTCTTTTTTACCTTCTTGCTCCAATTCTTTTTCCTCTTTAGAAAATAACATCATATTAGATAGTCATGTTCCTCGTTTCCCTTCTTCTGTTTCTTCTTCTCCGTCTGTATGATGTGGTAGCCTACCTACAGACAAAACCGAAACAGCGTCTTGTATTGAGTGTGGCCCCGGTAAAAGGGTACTTAATTCTGTTATAAAAGAAAATAAAAAATTGTCTCCTAGTCATAACCCAAGTGACAGAAGAGTGCGCTCATTAAAACCTCTTCAGGAGATAACATTAAAAATAGATATAATAGAAAACCACAAAAAGATACCGGTAAAAGCCTTGCTAGACAGTGGCGCCAATGGAATATTTATAGATACCGAATGGGCCAAGAAAAATAGAATTCCTCTCAAACCCCTAGAGCTAGTTGTTCCGGTCTACAACATAGACGGCACTCTAAACGCTGCTGGCGGCATAGCATACCAAACAGACCTCGTAATAGACTATGACAGTCATAGAGAAAAAGTCACAGCAGATGTAACAAACCTTGGATGAAATGAAATGATCCTAGGCTACACATGGTTACGGGACCACAATCCCGATATAGATTGGACCATAGGAGCCGTAAAGCTCAATAGATGCCCCCCCTTGTGCAAAGCATTGCAATGCATGGTACTTTCCTCAGAGGAAGAACATGAACATAGCTATCAAATTGGAAATCTTGTAAACAACTTCCCAGTTAACCAAAAAGTTGAATATGAAAATGCCTTTAAACTCATACCAAAACAATACCACGAGCATCTCAATGTGTTCTCTGAGAAAGTATCAGAACGATTGCCATTAAGGAAAACTTGGGATCATGCAGTAGATCTCAAGCCCGACTTTGTACCCAAAAAGGGTAGATTGATTCCCATGGGACCCACGGAACAGAATGAAGTCAAAAACTTCGTGGAAGAACAATTAAAGAAGGATTACATCAGACCTTCTAAATCACCACAGACATCTCCTGTCTTCTTCATTCCTAAAAAGGATGGAAAGAAACATATGGTCATGGATTATAGATACCTGAATGAGGGAACGATTAAAAATAACTATCCGTTACCCTTAATCTCGCAAATCATAGATAAGCTCAAAGGAGCTAAATTGTTTACAAAAATGGATCTCTGATGGGGATACAACAATGTTTGAATCAAAGAAGGCGATGAATGGAAAGGTGCCTTTGTTTGTCATTTAGGGTCTTTTGAACCCACTGTAATGTTTTTTGGAATGTGCAATAGTCCAGCTACATTTCAACAAATGATGAATGAAATATTCACAGAAGATGACGACATTGTTATAGTTTATATTGATGATCTATTGATCTTTTCAAAACACAATGACATAGCTAAACATAGGGAGACAGTACGAAGAGTACTTTGGAAACTCCGCGAAAATGATCTATTTGTAAAACCCTCGAAATGCTTCTTCGAAGTAACAAAAGTCGATATGCTAGGCATGGATGTGTCAGCCAACGGCATCGGCCACTTATAGTAGCGAGAAGCAAGTTCGAGTGTCTTTTCCAAGCCTTTGTGACCGGCGATTGGATGATCGTGAAATTGTGTCATTACTTCCATGCGCAACTCACTAGGTACCCATAACTTTCCATCATAAAACCATAATCCTTCACAGAGGATCGACCCGTCTGGATGATTAACACCAGAATGCATGTATTTTACTTTGTCAAACAAATTCATTTCTTCTATAGAACATATATGAGATTCAGGAATCATGATCATTTGTTTATTATCATTTTCCATGCCCTGTTTGTGGTCTTCTTGTTGGGATAAAGCATCTGCTTTTCCCATAGCGGTTCCTGGTTTGTTGACCAATAGGTGTTACGATTCATTGGGACCCCTTATTTCATTTCCCTTTTCTTCCTTTCTTTACTATGTTCCTCTGAGTCGCTGCGCTCACATCATGCCTGGACTCTCTCCTTATGTTCTATGATGACTACCACCTACCCTCCACTCCGCTACTTCCTCATCTTAGTCATCATCTCCTCTATCCGCTTCTTCCCTTCTCTCCCCTCTACCCACGCTCCCCTTCTATCTTCGCTTCTATACCCACTTAGCCACCCACAGCTTCTTATTGTTCCATGCTGCGGATTACCTACATCTTCTTGCATATTCCATGACCTTCTATGACACCACTTTTACTGACCAATCATAGTGGTCCTTATTGTTCTTCCTTTCACTTATAAGCAGCTCGATGTTGCTCTTAGTATCTTTAACCTTGACCTCCTCGAGTATCCCCTAGATACGTCTTGGAATATATCCCTTGTCCTTGAAAACCCTCTGTGTGACCTCGTCCTGCACTTGAAAGGATGCTTCAACCTCTGAGCTTTTAACTCAGCTGCATAGGTTGTCTTCGTCGCTCTCAGCCTCTTGTCTTCGATCCCTCGACCCTCGAAGAACCTTGTTGTCTTGATCCCTCTGATCCTCAAGACTCCCTCAGTCCTCGCTCCTTGCCCCAAGACCTTCTTCTCGAGGCTACACTTGTTCCAACCTGGACCAAGTGTAACATGCCACACCATCTGCAGGCAGTTATGGGCACTTGGCAGATGCCACGACGGAGATCTTCAGGTTTCTCGGCATCGGGCCTCTAGACAAATGGGTGGACGACCACATTTTCTTCCGCATACCCGCCAAGTCCATACCCAGCTACAACCACCTTTGAGCAACGCAAGCTAGCCAGATTAGAAGTCAAGGCCTCCAGCAATAGGGAAGCCGGATCTGGTTCCAGAGCATCCAGACCCAAGATGGGAACTGGGAGGAATTCAACGAGACCTGCGAACGCCCCATCGTCGATCGATCAAGCACTCCAGCCATGAGGCGCTCTCATCACAACTCAAACTTTGCCTATGCCTTATGCGATATCGACGAAATATCTGAACGACTAGGCATCCCCTGGGAACACTTGAAGGACCAACCGTTCAGCCACATAGCAACATATATTGGATTTGTATGGGATCTATGCAAACGGACCGTTTCACTAAGCCCCCGGAAAATGGATAAATACGTGAAAGCCATCGAAGCATGGAACCAACGCACCACACATGTGCTAGAAGACATACAAAAACTATACGGCAAACTACTACACGCGTCATCCATCAGGACAGAAGGACGGGCGTACCTAACAGGGTTTGAACGCATGCTACCTATCTGCGCTAAAAAACCCTTCATGTCCCACAGACCAGAAAAAACTATTGCTGACGACCTCGCTTGGTGGAAGAGCGCCCTCACCACAGGCGCACTACAGACTCCCATCACCCCACCGCCCACATACGCAGACATCACCGCCTTCTCAAATGCTAGCTCTGGCGTTGGAATCAGCATCACCATCGGTCCACAGTGGAGAGCGTGGCAACTCCTACCTGGCTGGCGAACCCTCAACGGAAAAAGAGACATCGCCTGGGCCGAAGCAATCGGATTCAAGCTCCTCGTTCTCTCCATTGCAAGAACAGTACCTACGGACACGCACCTCCTCGTGCATGGAGACAACACCAGCGTCATCGAGAGCTGGAGAGTCGGACGTCACCAAAACAAACTCATCAACAATGTTTTTCAGCGCATACATGGGTACTGCGCAACACCTACATTCCCCATCCATTCCATTATCGCTCGTTTCGTGTCCAGCAGAAACAACCCTGCTGACCACCCATCACGAGGCACATATGGCCCCCGCCAACTCCTTCTCCCTCCTATCATTCTCCCACCAGCACTGGGGGAACTCATCGTCGACTTCGATGCACCAGTCACTCCAGGAGAGCAGCGGGCCCTCAACGAAGGAAGTTGCTCAATTCCTGCCGCTAAACTGCTTAACGGCATTAGACGAGAGCAAGAAGTCAACGAGCGCACCAGGACACACCAATGCAAGCTCAACCATCTCGTCGACACCGCTCTCGCAGACCCATAAAGACCCTCCGCATGCGAGCCAACACTTTAGTCCCACCCTCCCTCGCCCATCGACATCAACAAGCCAGTCCAAACCATGCCCCTACAAACCCAGCCTGACACCTGCCCTTTCCCCCCTTCGCCCACACTGTCCAGCAAAACAGTGTTTACTACAGTGGCTGCCTGACACCATTCCCCCTCACTTGATCTCAGGAGTCACGGGAAACAGAGCACTACAGGAAGCCGACCTCACCCGCATACTCACCGTCATCGGCGCAGCATGGACAGACTCAACTACGGAGCTATACAGTACAGAACTTCTCATCTTCCATGTCTTCTGCGACCTCAACAACATACCCGATTCACAGTGTGCCCCGATAGACCGCAACGTGTTGGCCTTGTTCCTAGCCAACTGCGCAGGATCCTATGCAGGCTCCACAATAGCCAACTTCGCATCTGCCCTCCGTGCATGGCACATACTCCACGGCCTGGACTGGAACATTAATGCAGCGGAACTCAAAGCTATCCTAGATGGCGCCAACAAATTAGCCCCAGCCATTTCCAAGCGACCCACGCGCATGCCGTTCTCCATTGAAATACTTACATGCTTCCGAAACACGCTCAACCTCAATAACCCAGGAGATGCAGCCTTCTTCGCGTGCATCACCACAACCTTTTTCTGCATCGCTCGACTCGGCGAATTCACAGTTCCCGCAATCTCCAAATTTGATGCATCCAAACACATTCCGCGCTCGGCAGTCTCTTTCTCAACCAACCACGAAGGATTACCAGTCATAAAATTTGCTCTACCCCGCACAAAAACAAACCCCCAAGGTGAAGATGTGCTATGTGCCCCATTCGACCCAAGCTCCCCCGTCGACCCCAAATCAGCCTTAGACAATCACTTCCACGTCAACAGGGACTCGCAAGCTGCGCACCTCTTCTCATGGAACCACCCCTCCGGAATGCGACCGCTATCCAAAAGAGAAGTCACAAAACGAATCGACGCCATAGCTCGCACGCACCCAGACCTCCCTACACTTAAGGGCCACAGCCTCCGCATAGGAGGCACCCTCCACTACCTCCTTTTAGGCATCCCATTCGATGTAGTAAAAACTCTGGGATGTTGGTCCAGCGAAGCTTTCACCAGATACCTCTGCCACCATGCGCTCGTCCTGGCTCCCTTCCTACAAGAACGCCCTGAAATCATGGACCATCTGCAAAAGTACATCCTCCCCCCAGTTAGATGAGCCACAAGGTACGAAACTGCTTCTTCTCCAAGGGCTTAGACTCCTGCTGCTCTGCATCACTCACTCCTTTACCACAGGACACAGCTCGCTCTCGCCCGACAGGTTCGAGATCAGTTTCGGACCGGAAAAGCCTTCGGCTTTTCGCCCAACCATCGTCTCACACACACAACATTGTATCATCACCACTCAACGCTTCCAATAGGGCCGCACAGCTCGAACACACAGATGGGTGCCTGCGAGTAGCCGAGGCACGAGGCAAGCGCAGGGTGTAGTCTGTGCGCGAGAAAGCGAAGCGGCCGGCGCCTCTTTTCTCTCATTCTCCACACTCCTACAGTAGTCACTCTATCTATCCTAGCATTCATTAGTCCTTGATACATTCGTTTTTGCACCCGCCCGCCTCTTCCTCTCTCAGCTCTCGACCAAGCATTCGCACAACTCACCTTGCCCGACGCTGCGCCACTCGACACCCGTTGCGGCGAGCCACGCTGTTCGGCACCCAACCCGCCCACACAGCGCGCTCTCGCCCGACAGGTTCGAGATCAGTTTTGGACCGGAAAAGCCTTCGGCTTTTCGCCCAACCATCGTCTCAAACACACAACATCGTATCATCACCACTCAACGCTTCCAATAGGGCTGCACAGCTCGAACACACAGAACTATTAGCCATTGCCCAGTTTACAGTGACCTCGGAAACCCTTTCCATGTTTGCCTCACCTGTGATGTGTGGAGCACACTGCCAGGCACT
>JBBPME010000138.1:0-48675 GCA_038090155.1 Rossbeevera pachydermis
GTCCAAAAACTGTTCCAATAGTTGCTGCTTTAGAATGGCCATATCTCTGGAGCCCCTGACCCAAATCACATGACCGTGGGGACAAAGTTGTAGCCAAGGGTTTGTACTTTATTTGTCTCCACCAAAGCTAAGTGAAATTCCCACAGGTGATTGTGGGGCACTTCATGCCCCGGTTTGGGGTTAGGCATTGGAATAGTTTTTGGAGTCACTGTATAATAACTGTTCTATGTGCTATGAGTGAGAATGGTAAGCAACTGCATCATATCACTCTCACACCAGAATCAATTGGACAACTCAGAAATACTTAGGGAATATATCCACCAAATGCCTCAATATGCTAGGGTAAAGCATCTTTATATGTTTGGGGATCTCCTGGGTGCAAACAAAGCAACAGGTTTGAACTGTTTTTTGTCCAAGTCTGTTTTCAGGGATTCAGATGATGTGTTGGATGTGGTCAACCAGTTGATCAAGTTGGTGGACTATCAGAACTAGTAAACTTAGGGTGATGGACACTGGCTTGGATCATACAATGGACCATGTGTCATTCCATTATATTGTAGGCTAGCATGTCTTTGAGCTTGAAGCCAATCTATCCATGGATCCTTCATTGGTTGTCACAAGTTTTCCCACTTACAGATGCTTATATTCAAGAGCATTCACCCGTGTCCTCCATGGAATGGAGAAATCCACATATATGGGCAATGAAAGGAAATGAAAATGATACAAGCCCGGTGGGTGCTAAGACGGTGGTATATAGTTCATACTTGAGATGAATCCATTTATGGCCTACATGAAACCTCGCCGCACTGTATCAAGCCTTCAAAATTATCCCCCTTTTTTATTTATTTTTATTTATTTGGATCCGATTGTTGTGTGCATACTGCTTGATCGTATGTAAAAAAAGCAGCCTAGTATGGAGCGCAACAAAAACTGACAAGAAAAGACGAAAAGAAAACGAGTGTGTACTGTATGTGAATCTATGGTATATGTTGTATAATATGCCGTACTCTTACACAGGAATGAGAAGAGGGTTTTCCTGCCGAAATACTAATGTATGTGCGCGTAGCGTATAGGCTACCAAGTAAAGATAAAGACAATGAAATATGAAAAGCGTGCGTACACGTGTTCACAAGGAAGGGAGAGGGTTACGTGCATGCGAGAGCTGGGATTTTGAAGAAGGAAGGGTATCCATGGAGATTGGGATGTATCTGGTTGTTTAGGAGATTTTTAAATGACTGGAAGTTGGAGATGAACGTGGGTCTGTGTGCAAAATATGTAGGCGGCGCCGCGGGAGTTCGTGATATGGAAACGAAGTAGGTGATGGAAGGCACTCCGTTCATAATGGAGATAAAGTGGTCTCAATGCGGTACGAATGTCATGGCGTCCGGAAACCAGTTGATGAAGCTATGCACAAACAGAATCCATTACATTCATTGATTTCAGGGCGGTCGGCCGCATATCGGGACATTATTCATCAAGCTGCGAGGTTGCAAGCGATGAAATAAGGTGGCATGACCAACGTGGACCAGCATAAGGAACGATTAGGAACAACCTAAACCAGGGGACGTAGTTAATAGATTGAGTCTGTTTCATCCACAACTGATTCGTACCAAGCACTGCCCAGCCGAAGATTCTTCGTAGCACCGAAGATCACCACCGAGGGGAGGAATAATAGAAAAAGACAACCATCAGAAACACGTTATTAGCGCAACACATCACTCCCATCTGCTCTGGAGCGCGCCATATCATCGAGGTCTTACACACGAACGACAACCACAAATCGCGCAACACAATCCATGTCTCTTTTTTCTTCTCATCCACATCCACATCCATCCCATCCTCGACTCCAACGAGCAGACGTGGATCGCCTACCTCGAAACGGTCGATGTGACCCGAATCCTGCTCGTAGCCATAGAACCCACTGAGCGGTTAGTCCGGTACACCATACCCGTACCCGTCCTGGGTTTCGGACGTGGACTCTCTCCACCCGAGCTTGGGGTTGTTATGGGCGACTGCGAAAGAGTAGTGACAGGGGTCGATAGGACTGAAGTTGGGCTGGTAGGTGGGGCCGGGACTGCTACAAACAGTGTCTGTGTGCCATCTGGAGAAACAACAGGCCCTGGCCCACGACTGGCAGCGGTGTTCAAGGAAAGGGCACGCAGCTTAAGCTGGTCGTGCACGTTCCGGTTGTAGGCCAATATCTGACCAGGTCCTGAGGGTAGCTCACCAGGCTGGAGAGGCTTGGTTGTGGTCTGGGTTAGCTCAGCCTGGTCGAGAGGGTGGATAGAATTAGCAAGTGAAAAGGGAGGGTAGCGAAGAGCTGCGGCTCACAAGCTTAAGAGGACGAGGCACGTATCCCTGACCAGGGTTTGTAGAGGGGGACAGCGATGGTGTGGTCGGCCGCGGAAGACCTGAAAGAGAGGATTGAGGAGCCAAAGATGACTTTGGAATAGTCAAGGACGGTCTGGGTGTCCCGTTGGGGGGTCGTGGCGAGCCTGCTGAGATAGACACCTTCGGTGGGCGATGGGCGAGGGATGGTCGAGGTGTGGAAGTGGGGGATGGGCTCCTAGCTTTGGGGCCGGCAGAAGGTACGCCGAGCGTGGGGGCATTGGACGCAGAAGAGGTATTTGAATAGGTTCGGGGACGCTGCAAGGCAGCCGGGGGACGGGGCCCAAGGGAAGAGGATGAATACTTGCCCCTCACAACGAGGGGAAGCGGGGGAAGCACCTTGTCCTGGTTATAGACCGATTGCGGCGGAGGAAGCGGGTCGGTGCTCTCGGGGGTGGCAGGAAAGGGAAGACTAGCTGAAGAGGCTGTGCTGCTTGGGGTGTGCGGATCGGCGGCACTGCCACCATTAAGGCTACCCAAACTGGACCGTTGGAACGTGGGACGTGTCGGGGTGACACCATCGTCGTGTTCACGGATTCCCGGCATGAGCGTGGAGTGCTCTTCAACACCATCCGGCTTGAGACTGATGGATGAGGCCGAACCAGTTCTCGCGCGATGACCTGCAGAAATAGCGGAGGAAGTGGAGTGGGTGCTATAGCGTCCGAGGGACGATCCATTGCTGCGTACGCTACCAACACGACTGACAGGTTTGCTCCTAGACGGAAGGCTTCTGGATGCGATGCTGGAGCGGAGGGAGCAGCCAAACTCATCAGGATTGCGTTCGCTTTCGAATTCGTCGGCCTCGCGTACGATGGAGTGTGATATCGACCTAGCGATGGGTTGGGTTGGTAGATTCGCGTGGGCGGGTGCGCTGCGGTAGGATGCAACTGATGAAGACGAAGCACGACGTGACAGAACAAGCGTGGACACACGACGAGTGAGCTGGGAAGGTGCGTCTTCGTCTTCACTGTAATGACTGTGTCAGTATATCTGAAAGAGGAGTCACCGAGATAGAAGCAACTCCGCAAATCACCCGCCTCCCTCCAACATCATCCTTGTCTCGACGGACAGTCAAATACACAAACACCTTCCTTGCTCGTCCAACTCTACTGAATTAAAAAACACCCACCTGTCACTCCATCCCAGCCCTGTCGTCAACCCAATTCCCCCTTGCAGCATTTTACCGTCACGGTGCCTGTGCCTCCTTCGCACCGTATCTCTTGCATCCTTTGGATGCTTCGAGGACGTGCTTGCCGTCGACATCAGCGACAGGTTCGACGCATTCGATACATAAGATGACGCCGACAAATTAGACATGATACTCAGTCGCGCAACCACTGCATCAGGGCACGGCAGTAATTTGGAGTGTGGAGACAGCATCCCGTGCCGCAGCATCAGTTGGCTGTCGACCCTCGAGTTCAGTGAGAAGGCTCAAAAGGCATCAGAAAGATCCAATACTCACGGCAATGGTGTATGCAGATCCAAACTCGAATCTGAATCGTTTCCCCCGTCTTCCCTGCCACGGTTCTCTTCCATGTTCCCCCTCCGTCGTATTACCTTCGTAACCGGCGTGGCCATGATGGTGTGAGCGCTTGTCGGTACCGGTGGCACATCACCTTCCCGGCGACTCCTGGACCGACTCTCGGTCCGATTTCGTGTAGTACTCGGATCACGTGACCGTGAAGGCTTCCGTGGACGGGGTGTGGCCGTTATTATTTGCCTGATTTCCGGAGACATGGCTCGGTGCTCGCCGGTCGTGTCCTCCGAACTAGGAACCACTTCCGTTAAACACACCGAAGACTCGCTCGGTTTACGCGGCAAATGGACATAGGATGGAGCAGAGGGTAGCGAATTGGTGGAACTTTGTGGTTGAGAACGGAGGATAGGTGGAAATCGCGGAAATGGACGAGAAGGTGGGTCATCACCCTCGCCTTCATTATCGGATTTGAGTGCGTTTAGATCGCTCATGTCCACACTCGCTATCGAGTCCTCGACGTAAAGCTTACCGTCTGGACCAATACTACGGGTGGTGACCACTGGACGGAGGCTGGAACGAAGGACATCAGGGCTGTCACCGCGAGATCGATCATGACTTTTCCTCTCAGCGACCGAACCAAATAGTGGTTGTGGATGTGGTGCAGCTGAGGGCGGCGAAGCATCTGTGCTGGATTCTTCAACAAGCTCCTCCACTATCGCTGCACTCTGTTCGCCCGTCGGATATACCGGATTCCGAAGTGAAGACAGCGAACCGCCTCTGCCTCGCCTGCGAGTCGGGTCATTAACATCAAGAGATAGTTGCGGTCGGTGGTCTATACGAGGCCGTGACCGTAGAGACTCCGTCGTCGAGAGGGCTGGGGACGCGGAGCGAGTAACTGTTTGAAGAGCACGATGCGCCACGGACGGCTCTGGCATAACAGCAGAGGGTCCGGGAACGGGAGGGAGAGGACCGGTAGGCGGTGAGGAGGGAGGTGGGTTCTGCGCTAACGACGTCGCAACAGGCGGCAACCCTATTGAATCCGAAGAGGCAACAGAATTTGTGGTCGCTGCAGACCCAGCAGACCCTGACGGGCACCAACTCACTGGAGACGCAAAAAGAGACGGGCTGTTCAAAAGACTGCTCGGCGTGGCAGAGGTCGGCGTCCCAGGAATGTGGCTGGGTGGAACGGGAAAAGCTTCCAGGAGGAAGGGCACTGGCGTGCGCCGCGATATACGGGGAGCGGGTGAGGCGCGCCCAGGGCTTTGAGACTCTGAGGATACATGGCGAACCTGGGGATCGACGGCGGGCGCGAGGTCTGCAATCCTAGGATGGGGATTAGGGAGGGCATGATCGACGAGGGACAGTGGCGGGTCGAGGGACATCCTCGAAGTCACCGTCGCCATAAAGTCACCGTCGTTGTCGTTGTCGCAGTCGCAGTGCAGTCGGCGTCGTTGTGGTCGACCCGTCCGCCCAGGATTGCCGACGAATGGCAAGGGGGGAAATCAAGAAACGAAATGTGAGGTGAACCTGTGGCGTAGGTACAAAGGTGCCGTTTCCCACGTTCGCTTCCCGAGAACATCGGTTAAGCGCCTACTATTCGGGGGGAAACGTCGGCTATCACAACACCGCCAAGCCGTCTTATTGCTGCGCGAACAGAGTTCAGTTTCTGCAGCAACTGCCCACGCATACTAGTTGGTTGTTGTCCTAAATTATTGTTGGGTCCGTGGCGAGGACCGGACTGCATTGCGTCTAGGAACATCGGTCCGACGACAAGAATGATCCGCAAATATGAAGAATGTATCATGGGAAATATTAAATCGTATATATACATAGCCCTCCATGGTCACTATAAGGAGTACGCATTCTCCGGAGGGCTCCAAGTACCTATCATGACCAGCTACGTCAGCTCTGTCACGTCTTGGCAAAACCTGCCCTTGCCACTATCCACGATGGGCCCCAAGTGTGAGCTGAACTTTAGTAATCTGCCGTCAGAATCATCATTGCCATCAAGTGTCACTCCACTAGTAGCACACCCACCCCCATATCCGGCCGTGAAATTCCCAGCTGTGATTGATCTTCAATGAGACATATGACGTCGGGTCTGCCCTGCTCCCAGCAGTGGGGCCGCTCAGGTAGGCATCTGTCAAGTCCAAGTGCTCAACACATGTCGCGCAGTCGCCCATCAACCATCAACCAACATTCAACATTCAGCCTCGTCCAGGTACTGTGGACAAGGTGTCTCATCATTGGTACTTTGCATTATTCCTTTCCGAGAAAACTTGCAGCCTGAGACAGAAACCCTCAGGGAGCCGTTGCATACTACACAATCCACCGTTGCTTGGCGACAGATTCCACTTTTTTTTTCGCTGATCAGTTGTCTCTTTCCTCCAATCACAGAATTTTTTGGAGGTGTATTGGCGCCGCAGACCGAAGAGGAGGCTCAATACATTTGCATTTTTCCCTATCACCCTGGATTTTTTTTTTGTCATTTGTGAGTGCGAACATATAGTTGGTTTGTACCTCAAGCCACTCACGCTCACCCATGGTTTTTCTACCCTGTGGCAGAAATAGCTTGTATCTACTGATACTCTGTACATGCAGAGTCCTTATTCGCTCAGGGCCTCGGATCAGGTGATGCGCCACCTATCGCTAGGGTCTGGAAGCGAACTCGGTGACTCGGCAGGCTTGCCTCGTACTTTAAGATGGTTCAAGCTGATGGACAGTTATCCTTTCGAATGGAAACCGAGGTACATACATACCCTCAAATCTTAGTTACTATAACAGGAGCGAACTTTGCATACGTCAGCGCAGGCAATCATTGACGTCGCTTTTGGTAGACTGGCTCTCGCCCAGACTCAAGCTCGATTTTTTATTCCTGTTCAATTGTTCCCGGGTAATCCCCGCCTTTCTCATGCTGTCACAAAGTAAGTTATAAATTGTACACTTGTCAAGACGAATTGCTTGAGTGGCTGTACATGCAAAGTAGGCGCAAGCACATCATTTTTACCTCACGTGGCATTTTTTAATGTCGTGCTTCGCTATTTTGGGGTTTCTTTTTGTTCTGCGTTGGTTAAGCGGACATGGACTCCCAGGTTTGGATTGTTATCTGTATTTGCCTGGGCGGTCTGTCAGGTCGTATCTTATCGCGAACCATTTGTTCACGTGTTACTTGAATCTGTCGCCTCCAGCCTGCAGCTTCGTCAATTAGGAGATTGCGTGATCGGTGATCATATACATGACCGTACAATACAGGCGTTACACTTGAGTCGCCGCCTCGTCACCTGCCTAACACCTGCTGCTGTGCACAAATTCAGGAATGTGCTATTTAGCGACGCAGCAAGGCTCGAAGTCATAGCATTCCGCGATTCCTCTCTTGCTATTATCCTTATTGGAGATTCTCGGGTGCAGTGAGTCGGTGTTGACGTTGAACATAATGGTGTGTGTTCCTAGCTGTTTCATTTACTCGGTTCGAGGGAGTATCCGAGAGCAAGCGCGGTCAAGGTTGGTCGCGAGGTTGAAACGTTGAAACTCCGTCTTGATCCTGTCAAACTCCATTTTGATCCTAGAATTGCAACCGCGTCCGGGAGCAGTCCGGATTCGGATCCGGATCCCGACTCCTCGTTGAACATTCAAGTTGTTGATACCACACAAGCGAGCGCCCAGAGGCATTTCGACTTTAGCTCCGGTCACCATCATTCCTTTCTTTACATAGACCTGGTAGAAAACTGACCACAAGCATGATTCGACGCTGTTCCCATACCATCCGGCGAGTTCGGGAGTACAATTCTCTTCGAAACGGTACGATTTCTCTTTTACTCGTTCTCGGATTTCAGTCGTTTGGACGACGCGCTCGGATACTCGGGGGCCCGTGTCATCTCCGGCGAGCTGTGCCACGCCAATCTTGCCCCGTCGAACGAGTTTCCTCGACCTCGACCTCCGTATCCATCAAGGGTTTTTCACCTCATCCTTCTCACTTGATACACAAATGGGCGCAACTGTGCTTGGCAAAGTCCTCCGAGAAACCGATCTCCGATCACCATTGACTCGTCGGTGCGCGGGCCCCGCATTGACACACAGGGCCAAGATGGAAGACTCGAAGAAAGGCACAGGTCGACTGCGGGGCGCCGCGCGCCCGAGCTTGGCATTCCCCGCTGGTACAGCAGCGGCCCTGCTCTAGTTCCGATTCATCTCCTCCATTCAAGGAAGACCGCTGTCTATACATTTCCTAAGATCGTTCTATGATCGGTTCTCTTTTCCTTTTTTTTTTTTCAGTAGTCATTCCAAATTCGACTTCACTTGTGCTTTCGCCGAGGGACTTGTAAAACGGGCACAGGCACCCGCTCAAATGTGACGTCCTTTTTGTTGCGGAGACCCTGAGCGAGCAGAGAAGCGCACTCAGGTCGTTCGAAGGAGCCTTTACATGGTGGTTTTGATGAGGCGAGTTTCGAGAACGACAATGGATGGTGCTTTGGAGATGGTCTTCTTCACTTCGGACATCGGACGGACTACGAGTGTCCTCGCACTTGATCCTGTACCGTGGGAGGTCACTTTGAATCGCACAGGTATCAATTGAAGGGGCCAGGTAACAATTCACTCGATGAAGACAAAAAGGTTCAAATGCATCTAGCCACCGAATTAACGGATGACTCCAGGAAATGGGTATGCCATACCCAGAACTCCTGGCCCACCGGCGATCATTTATTTTGATGTATACTCGACGACGCTGGTTGCCATTCACCCATGGGGTACGCTGAATTAGGCGAACGGGCCATCACGCGCCCCGAAAGGCCCGAAATTTTGTCGTACACCCTGCCCTCCGATGGCAATGGGGCGCGACGGTACGTTCAAATGAATTATGATTAGATGAACGGATACAAGACCACCCATACGAAGGTATAGTACGAGGTTGGTACGGATACGGGAGAAGGCACATCCCGCCAGGAGCGGCAGACTTACGACACATTGACCCAGTGAGACAATGCCGGAGTACCGAGCGCTATAAATGAATGTGATGCTCAAGTGGAATTCGGCGGCGAGCGGGTGGTGTTTGGGAGCGTGGACCGCAGCATCAGATCTATAGGTGTGTATGATGTGATCTGTTCGTCCGTGCGCGCTACAGTAGTGTCATACATACATCCGGGCAGCACACACACCGGAGTCTAGTCCCGGCAGACGGTTGACGTAGAAGCACCTAGGAAAATGCAACGCTGCGGGAGGTGAGTAAGCTTTCTATTGATAGAAGGTTTACGGGGTTCAAATGGGCCACTGGAAAGTTGATGGACTTGATGATGTCTGATGCCGAAGAGCATGGGTACATGCCTACCGCTATTCCTGTACCATCCAGATTGGGAAGTCGACCCATTCAGCGCGGATGGTTCCTGATTTCTCGAATTCCGAGGATGATGAACAGATCCGTGCCGGCTCTGACGCAGCCCATGACATCGGATACATCATATGATCGAGGGGAGGCCAACGACACGGTAAGTATGCGGCAGCTCGGCGGCCGGGTGTGTAACTAACGCTGAGTCATGTGTTCATGTAGTCACTGTCGTATGATACTGTAATCAACTTTCCTCGGTACGACTCTGCCATATGTGAGTGTGTACTCTTTTGCACTGGAGTGAATTGACCGTTGGATGCTAGTATCCGACGATCGGCAACTCCGACGGCTAGATACGTGGTGCATACAGTAGTAAGTTTGACACGAGGACGCGCGTACTACCGCTCGCTCATTCTGCGCCACCGTCAGCACACATGTGGTCGGCGAATGCCGATCGATTTGACAATTTGACAAGGCGCGCTATTCTATACTAGCCGCGTAGAAAAGGCACCAATCACGTAGACTGATAATGGCATTTGGATCTCGCGATGGGTGTTACAAACATATTCTAGAAGCCAGCGAAACACAGTGGTTCGCGTCGAGGAGTACAAGGGCGCCCAAGTATGGGGTACATAATATGTGGGCAACGGCTGTCGAATGTGGGACTGACACGATGAGAAGACTCGCCTCGTCGAGGGACGATGTCGAGAAATGCATCATGGACACATAGGGACGGACTAGACCTGAGTAGGGATCAGCAAGGGTCAGTCTCGGTTCGGCACCTGAATGCGAAACAGACGTGATGTAAGTATGCCACACTAGAAGCTCTCGCCACTCGCCTCGCCTTTCCCCGGACGGGGCAGTCCACGCTAGCATGTTTGGAATTGAAGCAAAGTGCGCAAGCGATGCCGACACCATTCACTATGTTTACTTCATTTCCTTTTCAATGCCCAAAGTTTGAATAGCGAGTGACAAAGTAGAAGACGATCTGCATGATGATTAGCGACATGGCTGACAGTTTCTTGAACCCTCACAAGTTGTAACCTTAAGGACCCTGGTGGTGCTCTGAGCCAAAAAGCGTTACGGCGCTCTGCCAGTACATACTTAATCCCGATTCAGTTGCGCTAGCCCTGATATAATCGTCGACCACCTGCGGCCCTGTTCCGACGCATCGCACATGCTGGATCAAATGAATTGAATGGGAGCAAGGTACGTCAATGGATTACGATGCAACTGCACGCGCACTCACATCAGACCTTTTCTAATTTCGGGCGGGGATAGGTCCGAGCGTATCAAGCATAGAACGAAAGCGGCGATAAACTATCAGAAAATGATACGAGAAGTTGATTGGACCCAACTGGCTTCTTTGCCACATAGATAAACGCGCTGGACAGTGATGGTAAATTGATCATATCATTGAGGTGTACAGCGGTGCGAGGCTCGGATGGAACGTGATGGGAGACTGCGGATGCGGAAGCGGAAGGGCTCGGGGAAGATGATTGCACGAATTTGGTCACCGATGTCTCGCACTAGCTGTCGGCGGTCTCCTTGTCCACCGATTTATTTCACTACGGAAGGATGAAACGATATATTGTTGGTGGCGGTGATCTGGGCTCGAGCAAGGGTAAGAAGGTGGGGTTAGAATCTGATCGGTGAACAGACGGATGCATAGAACAGAAAGGCGAAGTGAATAAATCCATGCAATACGTAGGTCTAAAGCACGCGAGGACGGCCTAGGCCAGAAGCAAGGGGAGAGAACACTGATCTGATTTGCAACGCTGTTGTAAAGATAAGCGAGATCCGATTGGAAAGGATCATCAAGGGTTCGAAGAGAAGATTCCTAGAAAGACGTTGCGAACGAGCGTGGTTGTCGGGTACCGAGGAGTGGTATTTCAAGGAAATGACTGAAGAGATGGAGATATTCAAGCATGGTATCTATTGATAGGACGAGCGGGAGAAGATGTCAATCTTTGGAGAGTAGACACGTGTTGAGGTTGCGCCCAAGCGCGGAACAGAGAGGAAAGGCCGGAGGATTTGAATTATTACAGCACCAAGTCAAGTAGCGCGCGAGATCCGCTGCTTTGGGGGAGTGGCAGCGTGGCAGACAGGGACAGGGTGGTGCTATGGAGACGAGGAGTTGTTTCAGGATGGAGGAGTAGGAAGGTGAAGATCCTCGGAATGTACATATACTTACGAGAGGTGGAGCACGTGGTGGTTCTGTTAGCGAGCCATGATCGGTCGATCTCGGAACGTCACGGCGATAGGTCATGGAGGAGGACCAGATAGAGTATACTATAGGAACCGAAAGAAGCGGTGTGGTGTGAGCACAGTGGGAGCAAGAGGGGACGAGATGGGACCGAAAAGGGCAGGGGAGAAAGGGACGCGGTGGAGACGACGGCTCGCCCAGGAAATAACAACACAGTCCGAACGACCGCACACCAGCACTGGTATACACCACCCCGCAGACAGACAAAGACTCATATTTACTCGGTTGGTCTCTCCTTTCTTCACGAGGAGCAATGTCAATGTCTTACCCAGTAAAGTGCGAGGACTCCTTCGCTTTCACCTTCCCCATCACACAAGACCGTCCCCTCTTCCGCTTCGGCATGGACCCCTGGCCACCCAAGCGTACCATACATCTCTTCCCCGACGAGTACGACAACCAAGACGACTTCAGCGACCTTCCATCCGCCACCTCCGCCACACCTTCCCTCGCAAACGACCGCATCATCCGTCGCAGGAGCAGCAAAGGCAACTTGACCCCTCTCTCTTCAATCTGCCGCACTCACTCCCCCCCAGCCTGCGATCAGTGCCGCAAGAGTAAGTGCAAGTGCGAGCGTACACCAGATGCCGACGCCTGCAAGAGCTGCATTATGCTCGGTACGCGTGAGTCTCTCCTCCCTTCCTCGCCCACTCGGCCTTCCCTCTCACCCTCTCCACCCCTTAATTTTTCGATCTCACGTCCCTGTCACTACCACTACCACGGACCCTCCTCGAACAAAACCTTATCATTGTTTCCACACCTCCTCATCGTCGTCCACCTTCAATTCCTCGGAATCTCCTCTCGTTCCACTCACGCTTTATTACGTAAGCGTGCACGTTCTTGGGTCCTTCCCGTAAGCGCGGTCCGCCCAAGGGCTACATTGACGCGATCGAGGCACGCCTCCATCAAACAGAAGCTCTCCTTGGAATTCTCCTGACCGTGGAAGCAGACCAAACAGACTCTTCCGACACCGCCGATGCACCTGGGAAATCCTCAGATGTGAATCGCACTCTTAGCGTTGTCCTCGCCGCCTTGAGAAAGGTGAGCGCCAACTGTCATACGGTCCCGTGTCTTCCGTGACCCTCCCACGCATAGGACACACTCGCGAGGGAAATTTTGAATCGGGTAGACTCATCGCCGTATGGTGTCCGAGGTCGTAAAAGCGGCAACGTAAAACCAAGACCGCACGCTCAAGCTCAAGAAAATTCGGACAGTGCCGCCAACCTCCTCTCGACGCAGTAAGCATCCCGCCATCTAGTACTGCTTTCTGCCTCTGATACCCTTACCCAGTCCTTCAAACGAGTGGCAGGACAGCGTTGCTAATCTCCTTACTTCTCCCCTTCAATCCCATCCTTACCCACGTGGAATTGACCCTGCTGCAACCTCCCCTTCTGATTCGATATCGCTAAACGATCCTCATCAATCTTCCGTTCATATCTCGCTTCCCTTTGATGGTGAACAGGTCCGGCGCCAACGACGTCGCGTCAATGGCGATGGGAGGGAGGTTTCTCCTCAAGAAATCCCGCGTAATGGCAGCACGAGTCCCAGATACTCTCCGTCTGGAAGTGGATATGCTTCTGGCTACATGGGCGCAAGCACGGATTCTGACAGCGAAGAGGACGTCGTAGATGCTATCGGACAGCTCAGCCTTAACGAGGACGAACAGGTCCGGTATCATGGCAAGGCGAGCGGTCTCTACCTCTTGGGCATCAATTCAAAGGCAGAGGCAAGGAATGAGGGCGGGATTTGGTAATCGGATCCCTCGCATCCTTATTCGCTGATGCTGACTCTTTCACTTCAGGCGTTTTCCCAAGGCCCGCGTTTGGCCTCCACTTCCGCCCTCCGAAGCGAATACCCCTGTGTCACCTTCAACAGCTATCGGTCCTTTGTCGGCCAAAAAAATGAGTACCAACGCCGGACACCTTCCTCTTACGTCCGCCGTGCTGGACAGTGAATTGGCACAATCGTTTCCAGATCCTGCAATGCAAGAACACTTGTTAGAACTCTACTTCACCTATGTCCATCCCGCATTTCCAATACTCCACAAAGATGCGTTTTGGGAAGGTTATCGGAGGTGAGGCCAAAATTAAATGCACGCATAGACACTTGTTGAATAATTGTGCATTAGCATGCAAAATCTGCCGACGGACTCGCCTTCACCCTCGTCCGATTATGCTCAGGTTAGACCAGGTACCTCGCCAGCCCCCTTACAACACAAGCGACGCCACGTTTCCTCGCTCTTGTTGCTCTCCATGTTTGCTATAGCTGCCCGCTATTCACCGTCATCTTCTCCCCCTCCCTCTACTTCCGACTCTACATTGGCGTCTCTGCATCCACCAGAGCCCACACCGATGTGGACAGCAGGAGATAATTTCCTTCTGCAGGCGAAGAACTTACTTGATAACACTTATGCCTCATCCCTCCCTTCAACCGTACAGTCTCTGTTACTTCTAGGCTTTCGTGAAGTCGGTATCGGCGCTATGGCACAAGCGTGGGCATACACGGGAATGGCCGTCCGGATGGCCCAAGACTTGGGCATGCATAAGGCCGCCGACGGATGGGCTCGTGTAGGTATGGGACGATTGTTTGGTCCGCGCGAATTACAGGAACGGAGGCGAATTTGGTGGGGGTGCGTCATATTGGACGGCTACGTGAGTACGTATATTGGCAGACCATTGGCCATCTTCGACGGGGACTATGACACGCAGTTCCCTGGTATCGATGAGGTAAGTTTTTTTTTGGCCTCCTAGCCGAGCTGGAATTTAACCTCACTTACCCTTTAGTCTGACGAGAAAGAGACATGGGCGCCGCATCCGTCGTCGCTTCCAGACATGAGAGGACATAGGTACCGCCCGAACGATGAAATAACCCCGCCTGTTCCGGGACACATCTTGTCCTGCTTCACTGCGTCCGCAAAACTATGTAAGTTCGATGCTCGAAATCACGTCGATCCTTCATTTGATGCATGTCCCTCAGCCACGATCCTTTCTAAGATCGTCCAATCGATTTATTCTATCCGTCCCACGACTTCGAGACATGCTGAATCCGTTCACATAGAAGGGTTGCTGGACAAGTGGTACCTCGACCTCCAAGAGCATTTGCGTTTTGAGTTGCTGCATGATTCGATGGACAACTTGAGCACGACAAGTAATGGCAGGACGCCACCACCACACATCCTGACGTTGCACATGCAATATTGGTGTACTACATTGTTGCTGCATCGGCCTTTGTGAGTGTTTCTGTCGTCCCAGCGATCCTTCCTGAATACTCACTCATGGTTTAGCATTCGGCATGGATGCTTATTCAACAAGCAGTGCGTATCCATTTTCGCTCTTTTGGAAAGAATATAGTCTGAACTTCACGCCAGCAAATCAGAGAACGGGGACGACACGGATGTGCGTGCTGCGAGCAAGAAAAATTACGAGCTCTGTGTTGGCGCGGCAAATCATATCGCCTCTATTGGTCAGTCACTGCTCTTGATGTATGTTTGTTTGCCACTATGCTGACCGGGATTCGACAGTGACCTTTTACCGCGAAAAGTATTGTCTTCAACGTGCACCTGTCTTCCTCTCCTTCTACGTGTTCACCGCTGCTATCATGCATGTCGCGAGCCGTGAGTATATTGTTTCGGGTACATGGCTATAATCCAAGTCTCATGTAACCTATACCAGTGTCGCACTACCCAAATGATCCGCAAGCGCGAATGGGGCTAACCAAGTGTATGGACGCTTTGCAAGACATGGAAGCTGTGTGGCCATCGGCAGCTCGCGCACATGAACTATTACGTGGGTGTGATCCTCTGAGCAAAAACAGATCCAAACAGGCCAGTTTCGAACAAGTCACTACGCGTCAGAACGGCCAAGAACGACAAAAACGTGTTGCAGAGCACGCCGTTGATTTAGAAGACGCTTACGAGCGTTCACACATGCACGTGCCCCTTAACGGAGGCTCCGTCGCTCCGTCGCAGCCATACGCTCAGACTTGGCGTTCGACGCAGTTTACCGGGGTATCGCACGACCGGGGAACTGATCACGGAAGCGACTTCTCACAGACGTCCTTGCCGACAACGCAATCCTCGTCTCCTCCGTCGTACTATCCGTGGTCCGCGGAAGGGTCCTCGTACACGTCATTCCCAGGGACATTGACGACGTCTGTCCTACCTCAAATGTACAGCACGGGCTTGATCGACGATCGACGACTACCCCACAATCTAACGTCGTCGCAACAAGGCCAGCCAAGATTGAATGGACACTCAGCGGGTGGTACGGGTGGGCATGGAGGCTATGAGTCGACGAGCGGAGGACGGTATCCCCAGTATTGGAATGACTATACGTCGTTTCCGCAAATGGGGATAGCATATGGGCAGGCATCGCATGGTGCGCCGACACAGGAACAGAATGGATTGTATTTGAACGGACATTATTTGTGGTACGTGGCAGACCTGTTCATCGTATGTGATCTGATGGGGAACCTTGATAGATTATGCACATTCGATTTTTAACAGAGGAGGACTGTCCAAGTTGGGCATCCTCGCATTCGTCCGGCGCCTCGCTCTGTACATCGGTTTATGGTTTCATTGCCTTGTGTAGCTTGGAACGTATTATAATATTGGTACGCCTCGTCTCCGTCCCGGACTATGTTTCCATTCCGTTGAATTAGATATGTTGCTCTGACTTTTTTTCCCTCTTTGTTTTGCGTCATTGATGGGTCGTCGATCCAATATACCACCTACGCTACCTTTTGTATCCTAGTCCGGCGGTAATGCAGAATTAGATAGCAGGCCTGCGTGACAAGAGTGACGTGGGGGAAAGCCTCGAGGGTGCCTCGATGTTGCTGAATCGCAGCAGCAATCCAGAACGCAATGAGATCCAACAAGTCTGCGAACTCACTGAACGTTCTGTTGTCGTCCGTCGTGCAACAGCTTGGCGACACTGCACGCGACTCGGGCCGGCGGCTCCGACGGGGGCGACGACCGAGTCGGATTCGGAGTTGGATCGCTCGCCACGACTCCGACAACGGCGTCGATAATTCATTACATTTCCCCGACGCCGACGCCGACGACGACGACAACTATTACTCTGACGGCGCTGTAGACTCGGACTCGGATATTGTTATCGTTCCAACTTATACCGGCTCAAACTCGAACTCGAGCTCGAGCGTCGTCTTTGACGAAACCTTTCAGCTTCGTGACTCTGGCCTCGAAAGCTATCGTCCCCATCTTCTTCGCCCCACTGGCAATACGATCTCTGAACCGCTCGGTGCAAGCCCATTGAAAATGCACGTGCCACCTGACGAGATCAAGATGAGGGAGGAAGAAGAAGCCGTGGACGCTCTAGTCGGTCTCATGGGCGAAGACTTTGATCGCGAGGTCGCGCGACGGATTTGGAGAAAGTACGATGGAAATGTAGACAAGGCCGCTGGGGCGCTTCTTGAGGGCGAGCGCGGGGAGGGGGAGGGGCTGCATCAGATTCAAGGTCAGAGTCAGGGGTGGGCTGGTGCCACTCCCGCTGCAGGTGGAGGTGTGTCTTCTTCTGGGGGTGGAAACGGAGGAGACGGGTCGATGATGGGGTCGCTGATTGGCCCGACGCAAAGTGGCTCGGGGTCTTCGACGCGTGCTCGACCGAACACGCCTGTCGTTGTTGATCTGGCGTTTGACGAGGACGATCAGGATCTGCAGCGGGCAATGCAGGAGTCGATGAACGTGATGCATCATGTCCCGGCGGTTGCTGGTGGTTCGCAGCAGCAGATATACCCGCCGGCTTACGCGCAGACGTCGTCGCTCGTGCCAGCATCACAGTCCCAGCAGAGTTTGTTGAATCAGATCCCGGCGAGCCAGGGGCAGGGGGTAGGACAGTCTGAGGGGCCAGTGTTTGGTCCGAGCGAGCGTCCGCCGGATCCGAGTTGGGCGATGGTCCCGTCAAATGTGAGTTTTCATCTTTGTCTATCGAATGGCATCACTGACGTCCCGGAATTTGTGCGTAGCAAAGCGAGAGCAACGACGCCAACTATCTACAGAACTTGAATCGTGCAATCAAGGCGAGCTTGGAGACGATGGGTGATTCGGATGCGCTAGAGCCGTTCCCTGTTGAGCAGCAGCTACGGAGAGATGGATGGTCAGTTGTTCCCGAGTAGGTCTGTCTATTTTGCTAAATACGTGGCGTTGTCAGCCCCGTGGTTCTGCGCCCCTCGATGCACACGATGGTGTATGCTGCGAGCATCATCCAGGGATTGTTTTATGTCCCTCAGGTGAGAGAGCGTACGGCATGCTGGCGTCCTCCCGTCCCAGCAGATGAGGAGGAGATAACTCCGTCAATGAGCGACCTATGTATGTCTACATATGAGGGCTGGTGGTTTCTGACGAACGACATCTCCAGACTATAAGATGTGGGCTCTCAGCGAGATATTTACCCACATGGATTTGGCTCGACTGTGTGATCTCAACGTGGACAAGCGGCTTCCCGCATTCGACATCGAGCCCTGGGAACGGCCCGCTCAGCCTCCTGGAGAACTGTCGCGGAGTGAGTGCACTGGGTTTTGTATGAGCGTACTAGGGATAGCTGATGGTTGACGCTCAGGTTTCTATATTAGAGTATCGACCGCTCTCGAGAAAGCCTTTATAGAACAGTTTGCTCGTGATGGACAGCCTCTTCCAAAGTGATTTCTCGCCCTTTATGTGCCAAAAGCTTCTTACGCGTGCATTTTTCAGACCGCGGTTACTGCACTTTCAGTATGGTAGCCGCGCCAGTGAGCCTGGCGAAGTCCTTCGAGAAACCTCGGTCGTTCCGATTGACGTCAATAGTGGCGAGTCGAATGATCTCATCGGACAGTTGTCTGCACGGCTGTCGAAACCTCATTCGGAGCCCAGCAAACAAAGCGTCATAATTGAGCCGTCTGAGGTGGTCGCGTTCGAGCTTGTACGCTCCTCGTCTACCGCCAATGGAAGTGGAACGGAAAAAAAGCTGTTCACCTACCCAAAGTCTATATACCTCGATCAGTTTTTGAAGGAGAACGTTGCAGTTGCGCAAGCAAAGCATGGACAAAGACGGTCCTTGCTTGGTGAGATACAGCAGCTCGTGTTGCACAAGAAAACGCTTACGCATTTCGATGTAAGTCATCGTGGACGAAAGCACCGATCGAGCTATTCTAATCGTGTGATAGGGTGGAGATACGTTGCAAAACCTGCGATCTGTCATCTTTTACTACGAAAATGTTGCTAACGCCGAGGACGACCTCGAGCGTGGTGCTTCGCTCCAGGCGACGACGCGGAAGTTGAAGGACATCTTGACGACCATCGAAGGGGAAATCAAGGGTTTGTATTTGATTGTTTTCTTGTCATTTTGGCCTATATTGACAGCGATGCGCATAGCTACCGAAGAGAATATAAATGCGTTACGTGCTCGCGCGGACACATTGCTCGACTGCGAAGAGTTACAACAACTCAAGGCATGTTCGACCCTGGATTTTATCGACCCTGATGAACCTAACGTGGATATGTTTCAGTACGACCTGCGGGTGGTGTTTGTGCACGACGGTCTGTACGGCAGGAAACATCTGTATTCTTACGTGCAGGACAAGTCTTGTTGGTGGAAGATTGCGGATTCGTTGATCGAAAAGGTGACCGAGTGTTTTTTTCGTCGATGTGATCTTTTCTGACTCTTCATTTAGGTGACCGAGGACGTGGTTCTGAATGACCAAGCGGGGCTTCATCTCGGTGCTGGGCCGTACTTGCTGTTTTATTCGCGGGCGATTCCAGAGAGCGAGGGATCGGGTGCGGCGGCGCTGCCTTGGATGGATGACATCAAGGTTCAGGAAACCTTTCAATTATACTTTTGGTGTTAACAATTATCTTCGCAGGACGATGTCAAAGCGGCCAACAGAGAGTTTCTGTCGCAACTCCCGCCAGAGCTTGTTGGAGATATCGTCGTTGACGGGGAAGACGATCCTTCATTCTCGACCATCACCTCTGCATTAAAGAAGAGTGATAGGATGGACATTTGTTGATTATATGTAAGAGACGACTATATGTAAGAGACGATGACACTGGCTGAGTGTGAGAAATGGGTTCAGTATGACGGCCCTCGTCAGTGATCGATTGATCCTCGTGAGACACTGCGAGTATAATTGACTCAAACGCGGGAGATACCAGCATTGTTATCACACATCACCATGACCATTCACCACACACGTTTCCTCGAGTACGTCAATGCAAACTCTGGCAAGTTTGTTCAGCGTCTTGCCGAGGCAGTCGAGATAAAGAGGTACCCGACGATCTCATTCCAAGACTAACGTTTACTCGAATCGACCTTTCCAGTGTCAGCGGCGATGCATCTTATCGCAGCGAAACGATTGCGATGGGCCACTGGCTCGACAAACAACTCAAGGCGCTCGGCGTGACGACTGTACTCAAGGATCTCGGACAGCAAACGTTGCAGGGCCAGCACCTAGATCTGCCCCCTGCTATCCTCGGAAAGCTGGGCGAAGATCCGAAGAAAAAAACTGTCTTGATCTACGGGCATTATGACGTACAACCTGTGAGCTGATGATGATTGCCACACACGATGCGCTGAGTATGATATCATTCGTTGTGTGTAGGCACTGCAATCGGACGGGTGGAATACGGATCCGTTTAAGCTCGTCGAGAAGGATGGGAAGATGTACGGGCGTGGATCGACAGATGACAAGGGTCCTATCATGGGTTGGCTAAACGTGCTCGAAGCACATCAGGTACAGGGTCTCGAACTCCCCGTCAACCTTCGGTTCTGCTTTGAAGGAATGGAGGAGAGCGGGAGCGAGGGTCTGGATGAGCTCATCGAGAAGGAGGTGGCCGAGGGCTCTGAGTGGTTCAAGGGCATCGATTGTGTGTGCATCGTGCGTCGTTTCAAGTTCCCCGTTCCATGCCCCTCCCCTGAAATCATATTAGTCTGATAATTACTGGCTGAACACACGCACCCCTGCATTGACGTATGGTCTTCGCGGGATTGCTTATTTCGCGATAAACGTGTCGGGTCCAGGTCAAGATCTGCACTCTGGGCTGTTTGGACGCATGGTTCATGAACCCATGACGGATCTCATCAAACTCATGAGCCAGCTTGTCGATCATGACGGACGCATCCTTATCCCCGGTATTGACGCAATGGTGCCGCCGCCGGACGAAAATGAGATGTATGTTGCCCGTTGCCCTGTGAGCAGTAGGGCGTGCTAATGATTTCATCCTTTTAGCAAATTATACACCAAGATGGACTATTCCGTCGCGGATGTCGCAGAGGCAGCCGGTGCACAAGTAGAATAATCTCCATTGCGTACATGAAGATTGGCCTCACAGATACTGATATAGATCGCACTGTCGGATCACAAAGAGTCCGTGATTATGGGTCGGATGCGCAACCCGTCGCTTTCCCTTCACGGGATCCAAGGCGCATTCTCCGAACCTGGATGCAAGACAGTAATCCCTTCCAAGGTGGCCGGAAAGTTCAGTCTTCGGTACGTACGATGTACGATTAAGCTACGCGATCGACTGAACACCATCTTTGATACAGTCTTGTCCCTCCACAGACGCCTGAAATCGTCATCCCGCTCGTAAAGGCATACATCGAATCTCAATTTGCCAGGTTGAATAGCAAAAATGTGATGAGTGTCGAATATCTTCATGGAGGCAAGCCCTGGGTCGCGGACGTCAACCACTGGAACTTTGAAGCTGCGCGGAAAGCCATCGAGGTACGTTTGCATGTGCCTGAAGAATGCTAGAGATTGAATAATAATCTACCTTTGTGGTTGAACTATAGGCGATCTGGAACAAGTCGCCTGATTATACGCGCGAGGGGGGTTCGATCCCGGTGACGCTCACGTTTGCGGAGAAATTAGGCGTGAACGTGTTGTTGCTTCCAATGGGTCGGTCAGACGATGGGGCGCAGTACGTGCATTTATAACCCTGTTGTGATAGCTCATAGAAATGCGTGGTTCATATAGTTCGACGAATGAAAAGCTGGACATGTCGAACTTTATTGAAGGAGTAGGTGTGCAATAACATGTTGAGTACCAGTTTGTGATCACTTTTCTTTTTTTAGACCAAGGTGCTCGGGACGTATCTGTACGAGGTTGCCCAAGTCGCTGGGGCATGAAGAAAGGAATCGAAGGAGATATGATTATGTATACGAGCTTTGTAGTATTAACATGGAAACCCGATTGGTTGGCTTCGCCGAGCCTAGAGGCCCCCACTTCAAACTCAGCGAACTCGGTCAGCTATTGCCCTCCAACCGTTTCTCATCGGTTGGTTGAGTTTCTGTCAGCGGCCCTGTGAAGATTCGAGTGGAATTCGCCTCCGGAAGTGTCCAAAGGTGTCCCGATGACACAGACGAGCGGGAGTGGCGTGTGGGACCAAGATCCATTGGTGAGGTTGAGGTCTTGGCTTTACACGAGAAGCGCCCAATCGCTTACGGCTAGCCTTGTTGATTTGAATGCGTATTGTCAACGTTTCATTTGTTGCTCCGGTGTCTGTAGGGGAGTGCAAGGTCTGGGTCGACGTTGGTGAAGCGGACCCCCAATCTGACACAATCGGTAAATGTCGTGCGTGACGATTGGGACGACGAAGAAGAAGAAGAAGAAGGGGAGGAACCAGAGAAAGATATAGGAGGAGGGAAAAGGGAGAGGGATGGGAAGAGTTTGACCAGAAACGACGGTACCAATTCAAGTTCAGGTTCGTCGGGAAGGGAATCACGAAAGGCCGGAGAAGACAGCACCAAGATCTGGGAGGAAGCGTGAGTCCTATGTTTGACTCGCCGTGCATTTCGTGCTGATCGTCTAGTTCGACCCCTTCCTGTGCGATGTCGTACCTTGGTGATCTGATTCAGTAACAAGAGAGGACCGATGCCCGAGCTCATCGTTGCAGCTGCGAGCACGAGCCAATGTCCCCCGCCTCCACCACCTGCCGCACTCCAACCGACACTGCGTATCCTGAAACGACCGTCTCCAAATACCGGCGGCAACAACACGGGATCATTATCATCTGCCTCGTTGTCTTCATCCTCCCAAGGGAATTCCGCGGGCTCTGGTTGCAGCTCCGGAGTCACGTCCCCGGGCCCGAGGGGCACGTTAGCAGAGCGCGAAGCACAGTATCAAGAAGCACGAAGTCGCATTTTCGGTGACAAGCTGGGAAACACAAACGGGAATGCGAGTTCTGTGTCGATGTCGAGAACACCGGGCTCTGCTTCGGGCGGGGCTACGGTGCTGCGGGAACCGCTTGGGCCTGGATCTGAGACGGATATGACAGAACCTGGAAATGGACAGGATGACGCCCGCGGTGGATCGGGTCGACCCGCGAAAGGGTTTGGGGAGAGGAGGAGGGGGAGACGGTAGAAGACATTGAGGTTATGTATTCCTGCTGAATTCTGTAGCGTGCAATCCTATGCGCCAGCGTTCAATCTTCTGCAAAACCAAGGCTAGCGTCAGATCTGACCAGGATTATGCTATATCCTGAGCCATTGCTGTCAAGGTGACGGTGACTCCCTTTCGTCATAAATGACCCTTACATATATGCCATAACTAATGGTTCCGCGCTGAAAAATCCAAGTTGCGTCCTCGACGTTTGAAGAAGCCAATCCATAAGTATCATATTCATCGGAAGGACAAGGACTTCCCCCCTGACAATTAATTAGGCTGAACAACTCTGACGCGCATCACCTCTCAGACACTCTCAAGCTGTATTTCCTCAGGCTCGCCCCCCTCTTCGCCCGGATGGCTACTCACACCCGCGAACGCGATCCCCGAGACAGAGTGATCCCGTCCAGTGGCGATCCCAGAACGCGAAGAGATCCCAAAAGCACTATCGATCCCTTCCAAATGACCCTGACTGTCCTTGTCGAACAGCTCGCGCATGCTGATCACAAATCGGGGAGCGATGGGGAAGAAAGTGGTGATGTAAAACAATCCGAGGATGAGATTCCAGACAGGGGGTATCAGGTCCCCACCCGCAAGCGCTATCTGTGAGGAGATATCATGGAGCAAATTCCTGTATCGTGGCACTGTTCAATAAGCAGTCCACTGACATGATGAACGACGTACAAAAAGAGAAAAGCAACACCCTCCTTGACGATCAAGGACATATATCTGTTGGAGTCCCAACGCCCCGTCGCCTTGTACATCGCGATTGATTGCTTCACCGATGGAATGAGAGCAAGAACCAATAATAGGATGTCGAAAAGACTTAGGTAGATGGCCAAGTATTTTAAGTAAGGGCCGATCACAATAAGTGTCTGAGTGCAAAACGAATAATTAAGCACTTGGTTGGTGACAGCTAGACAGAAGGGAGTGAATATGTACTCGTTTATTCTGATTCTGACTAGGTGGGTCATACCTATGGCACCGATTTCGATGTATGGATTGTCAAAGGTAGCTGCCTCGACGAGTTCTAACACTAGCTTGACCGTGTAGAAAAGCATAAGAATGGTGAAGACAACTTTTGAGCGATTCCACATTGCATGAACACGAAGAACCATTAACACTATTCAAAGTCAGAATACCTATTATCTCAGTGAAGGAACATAATAACAGACCATCTAACTCACGTGTAGAAGCACAGATAAATGCTATAAATGCCCAATCACCGGAGTAAAGGACACCGATACCTTCAGGTTTGGATATATAGATGGGATATCCTGATCAAGCATCATCGAAGATGTAGGTTAATGATGCTTACACCTAAACAAATTCTAAACAGGAATAATCCACGACATGAAAATACACACGTCTATCACGGCAACACATCCCTATCAGAAATAGATGTACATATTCGTTGAAATGAAAACTAACATTTGCAGGTCCAGGCACGAACGTGCTGCCAACTTGAAATAATCATAGTTATCATGGTGAGCCTTGACTAATTGTCTTGAACGCACAAAGTGATTGATTGCTTGAACCTACGTCAAAAGTGTATTTTACTTTGCATGGCAATGACTCACAGTGCAACATAGATACCAGCATATCGGACCTGTCGCAGTATTCTGTATGAGCCACTGTAAGAGCAACGCGAAGATTTTACGCACTATAATATACAACATGGTCACCCATGTATAGGACTTGCTCTGGCAACAGTGCCATCAGCAGAGGGATGATTTTGCAACGTTGGTTGCCTGACCCAAATATGCTCAACCTATGAAGATATTAAGTAAATGGACAATAAACGAGGAGACACCATATAAACCTCGCTAGGAAATGTGAGGACTGTTGACGAAACAGATCCAAAGTTCAGTGTTACATACTACAATGTAAGATGTGCACTTGCTCACTATAATCATAGACCACGACAGTCACCATTACAACTGCATGGCAGTAATGATGTTAGACCGATAATCAATAAGATAGATCGCAAAGAGCCATACGGGATACATCATTGTTTAATAATAGCAGCTGAACGATCGATTCCACACCGGACGACATGCCGTGGAAGTGAGCACCAGGGCGGGTTAGTATCTGGGTTAGCAACAAAGGATGATAGGGATGAAACACTTAGAGAGAGCCATCTGGTACGATGTGCAGATTTTATGGCTACCCAAAGCGTGTGCCATTAATGCATCCGATTCTCCGACATGGGCCAGAAACGCAGAAACACCGCTACTCGTTCCACAATAAGTAGGTGGTGAATATCAAGGCAGAGCATGATGGTCTCCAGCTTAGAAGCATCAGCCAGGCCAGGGGCATCAGTCATCTGTTCATAGCCCATATCGCACTAATATTTCAGATTTAGGCGCAAGAGATGTGCAAGCCGCTCAAGAGAACTGAATAGTCATCTTCACGTCAGATGGCAAGGCGTGAAAGCAAACGGAGTGCCTAGGTACCATTTGGGTCAATAAGAAAGACGAGGAAGATGAAAGGACTAGACTGAGCACCTGGCAGGATCCGCAGCTTTTATTGCCATTCAGAACATGAATTATTATCGACCATTGTGACGTGCGTATGCAAATTGTGTCACCATTTCTTCCTGGATTCTGTTGCAATAGGTAAGTAATAACTAGCTCAGTTATTGAAGCCGGACTCACGCAACAACCACTTCGCTAGCTGTAGCCGCCCATCATTGTCTCCCAGCGGGGTACCGTGCCGGTAGTAATACTGCAGAAATATATTTAGAATCAGTCACCGTTGTGGGGCCACGTCGCAATGCACAGCCGAAAGCACGCATTTTCCTTGGGCCAGGATTGTTTTCTTACAAAACCAAAGCCAGCTCCAGAAATCAAGTCATTACGTCTGTTAATAGAGATGACTGGATACTGCACATACTATTACGAAATCCCCAGGTCATACGAAGCTATGTATTGAGAAAGAGCTGACGGCACGACCCTTAATCTTGGCAAGATAGTCAAAGGGGTTTGGCAAATGCTACCGGTTCAATATCTATATCGACGAAATCTGAACGCCGCTGATTGAGACCTCGAGTTCTTTTATGATGGGTGATGGGGGCTGTTCCTGCTGGTGGTGATTGGGCGGCAGGTGCTCCGGAATGCTTCCATTGCTACATACATGGGACAAAAAACAAGTCAGAACAGCTGTTGTAATGGAGATGCGCAGTGTGACTACCTGCTGAGGTAACCGTGGATAGTTGTGAACGCATTCCTGAAACTCAGAGTGCCGGTTCGGGTGCCCCGATGGCACGAGCGAGAATGAATGTGAGATCAAGATTGACCGGGAAGTTTTCAGGCTTGACTAGTGCTAGTTGCACGAGAGTGGCCTCACGCACATCGTCTCATCGATTAGGATGGGAACGTCGATATCCTCCTGCGAGGTTTGTAGAGGTGGACGGGCCAGGTTAACGTCGCTGCCATAATCTGAAACGAGTATGTAGTCAACGTGAAGGCCACGCGACAGTTCCGCTCCGGGAGCTAAAGAGACTCGGATGATAGCATCACTTGAGCGTCTTAGAGGAAGCATGAGTCGCCCTTCCTCTCTTCATGCTAATTTCCAGTTCGCATCGCATTTTCCGTTGTGTTGGCTCTAGCGGCCTTGGCACGTACGCACTGTGCCCGTGCGGTGATCTGGCTCGACTTCGGGAGTCACCGCTTTGTATAAGCACTTATATTCCAACCGGCACTTTGAATCATGAAACAACCATGTGAACGCTGTCCGCCTCATTGTCTTCCTTCGCAAGGCCTTCGAGTCCGCATGCTCGGGAGTGACATCCACGGGCCCGAGGGACACGCTGGACAGTATCAAGAAGCGCTATTCGGTGACAAGAGAATGAGGGAGGCGGGAAACGGATATCTGGCAAAGGAATTTAACTAGTCTCCTGAATAACACTGTAAACCCTAATTTGTTGTCAGTCTGCACGTGACCTGCTGATTTCACCGCACCAAAAAAAAAGAAGGGACGGTTCTCAGTTTCAGCGATGGCTAGCGTTACCATTCTCCCAGCACTTCCTCAAAAATGGGTCGCGCCGGACTCGCCGGCTGCCCAGACCCTCGCTCGTAAGTCGCACCTCATAAAACGGTTCTCTCACTCAGGCTCACGACCATACGCCAGCTCTCGTTCAGCGTAAACTCATTCCAGCCGGGTCCGCATATCTTGCACACGTGCGTCGCGCGCTGCACAATCTCTCCTTCGATGCATATGACGAGCTGGTCGAGCAAGACCGCTTGCGGATCGAAGCGCTCCATGCGGACGGACTGAACGGCGAAGACGATCTCGGTGTTGGAGATGAGGAAGAGTCACCAGAGCTGTCGTTGCTCGATCCCAAAGAGTGGAAGGTCAGTTTCCACTCTCGTTTGTCGACTTTTCGCTGTTTCGGACCTCCTTGATCGATGCTGACACCGTGCGTTCACAGAAACAAGATCACTACCAGGTTCTTGGGCTCTCTCGATTGCGTTACAAGGCCACGCCCGAACAAATTAAAATCGCCCGTACGCGTTTGCACGCCCCTCGCCCCGCTTGATGCTGATCTATATCATCTCCGTCCATGCTCTCACCATGGGTATGCACTGATGTTGACACCGTCATAGACCGCAAAAAGGTGCTCAAACACCACCCCGATAAGAAGGCCGGTCTGTCTCACACGACCAACGATGACGCATTCTTCAAATGTATTTCAAAAGCCCACGACGTGCTCTCAAACCCTGAGCGACGTCGACAATTTGACTCTGTCGATCCCTATTACCTCACACTCGAAGAGGATGCACCGACCGCAGCAGATTTCAAGGGCAAAACCAATGACGTCGACTTCTTTTTCAGGTCGTGGACGCCGATCTACGAGATGGAATCACGATTTAGCAAGAAGACGCCGGTGCCACTGTTGGGATCGTATGATGATCCCAAAGACAAGGTGGAAGCATTTTACGACTTTTGGTACAACTTTGATAGTTGGCGGTCGTTTGAATACTTGGACAAGGAGGTGAACGAAGGAAGCGATAGGTTGGTCGTGGTCCATTTCCTGCGCGTGAGACGGAGGTTGACATACGGGGGGGTCGGGATACAGCCGTGACGATAAGCGGTACACGGAAAAGAAGAACAAATCTGAGCGCGCACGACGGAAGAAGGAAGATACGGCCCGGTTGCGCAGCTTGGTCGATCTCACGCTGAGTTTGGATCCCCGCATCAAGAGGATCAAACAGGAGGAAAAGGAGGCACGGGAGGCGAAAAAGAAGAGCAAGGGGGGTAATTCCGCAGCGGAGGCGAAAGCCAAGGCAGAGGAGGAAAAAGGAAAAGCAGAGGAAGCGAAGAGAAAGGAGGAGGAGGAGGAAAAGGTGGTACGAGCGGAGGCCAAGAAGGCGAAAGCAGCCGCAGCCAATGCGGCCAAGAAAGCGAGAAGACAACAACGGGCTGCTGAGGGAGAGTCGTAAATGGACCAATGGCGGTATAGCCTTGATCACATGCAGGCAGTCGCGAGGCAGGCTGACGTAAGCCAGATACCACCTTTGGCACAAATCACTCATGTCACATCCGATGTCACTGTCACTGTCACAACTGTTACGATTGTCACATCCTTGTACATATTTGTTTTCTGTGGCTGAGGGTACCCCCCACTTTGCTACTGCGATCGTCAACATCTCTTGGATGGTGTTTAAATACCTTCTCTCCTTTGTTTCGATGGTCTCTAGTTCATAGCTCGTACGCTCGACGTCGCGGGCGGTGTTGTCCGGGCGTGGTCATGGTATGTCCCACCTCCTCTCATCAGTCCCTTTACCCACTCCACCCAGGTTCTCGTCAACGATAAGAAGTATGCGTGGTAGGTCCCTGCGTCTCCCTATCCTCCCCATCTGAGTTCATCCTCCGCAGCGAAACGTGCATAAAGGGTCATCGCTCCTCCGCCTGTAAACACACCGATCGTCCCCTGTTCGAAATTAAGAAAAAGGGCCGTCCCGTCACCCAGTGCGAACACTGCAGAGAACTCCGTAAAACTAAACAAGTGCATGTCAAATGTCTCTGTGGCGTACAAGATCCTTCCTCCAACTCTCTCTCGGACCCCTCCCATGCTAAAAAGGGTGCCCATCCTCTCCTCTTCCCTCCCATCTTCCTTCTCACCTCTTTCTCAGGGGTTACCAAACTGCCCACCCTTGCTGCGTTTCCCCACGGTCTCCCCGATGACCTCGAAGCAATCGCTATCTTGCCCGCAGTCTCTGACGGATCCATTGATATTGATTCCGACCATAGCGGTAGGCTCGACGCCCCCGCCCCCACCTACACTATTGACTTCTTTTCACAAGGTGAAGCGTCTCCTAGCGGCTGTAGATGCACCAAAGGTGAACAGTGCGACTGTTGTACCCTTCGCAAACCTGCGGGCCGTCGTCGGCCCTCCGTTCACCACCAAGATGTAGTCAAATCAGAGCGACACCACCACCCCCATCATCACAATCACCACACTGAATTATCTCGCGGTGATAGGGATCCTCCCCCTCCTCTTTCTTCCCATGTCCTCGCCCGCATCGCAGAGCTTCGTCCCGTCCTCCCTCGTCCACCTCGCAATGATGGTCCACTCCATGACCCTTCTGCCAGCATACCCCACAGTCACAGTAATCGCCACCACACCCACGACAACATGTTCTTCAGCCCTTACGGCCGAGCCTACGAGCACATCCACACCCCAGATCACTTCGAAACCAAACCCACCTCGAGGACCGGGGACCCACGTGCGTCACCAGTACGTCATCAGTCTCCTTTCCAGCAGAATGCCCTTCCAGGCACGCCGTCTGGGTTTGATGTGTGGCAGGCTGCTCCGGGGGTCTTTCCTTCCACATGCACCTGTGGCGACTCTTGTCGGTGTCCAGGGTGCAGCCAGCACAATAATGCGCCGATTGCACCAGGTGGCGCGTATGGTACATGCACAAACCCTGCATCATGCTCCTTTTGTCTCGACTGCACGATCCTCTCCTTGCCATCCAGTTCCGCGCCACCGAACGGCGACTCTGCCTCGGACTCCCAAACACGGGAATTCGAAGAGTGGCTGGGACAGATTGCTGTATCGCCCGGCGCAGACACGGCGAATCCAGTGGGAACGACGACCAGTTTTAGCCCATATGAACTTTCAATGAACCCGATGGCTGCAATCCCCGTTCCGAACACAAATACGAACGACGCTGATTCCAATCCCCATCACAGTCACACACGCTCTTCTCAGCATCCGTCTTCGGCGGATGGACGCTATCATGGCCGATGCAATCACTCGAGCGGCACCTGTTCCTGTCCAACGCAGTGCTGTGGAAATAGCCAGGAATGTGAATGTGATCCACGTTGCAGTGGCCGGTCTGGGTCTGCTTCTGGATCACGAACGATGTTTGCTGCTTCGGGGGAACGCAAAACGTACTGCAACTCAGTCAAACCCTCGGACCCATCCTCTACGAGCTCAAACACCGGTAGACGCACTGGATCGTTCCGTGTACCGGACTACATGACGATGACGACCGTTCGAGACGGGTTGACAGCGAGCGTTGTGAACCGATCAAGTCCAGGTACAGGTACAGGTACATCATCAGTGTCGATGTACCCAGAACTGCCGAGCTATCTACCAGTCGGTGACGCGCCGAGCCGATCGTCCTCGTCCTCGTCCTTATCAAGCCGGATGTCTGCCAGGTCCTCGATTAACACGGTGCGTCGGTCTTTACTCTACTTTTGTTTCGTTTGGTGCTTACATTCGCTTGCGTTAGAATACAACCGGTGTATTTCATGGCCATGGCGTATCAAGTGTGAGCTTGGGCTCTGGAAGCCGATCGCCTCAACCTCGTCCTTCAATTACGACGGGAACAAGTGGGGGCGTGTTCATGCAACCTCAACCAATGCGTCCGCAGGGTTCATTGAGTCAGTATGGAGCATATACAGGGTTTAGCTCGATGCAGTTTCCACCACAATAACGAAAGTTTATGCGACTGGTCTTATCTTTTTTTTCCGATTCTTTATTATTATTGACTGTCAGGATCTTGCTCAAAGATTTCTTTTTCCTTGATTTCCTTTGTTCATACAGTAATGTCGAGCGATTTTGAATGTTCTCATCTCGGCTCGTTGTCCTGTCGATGATAGTCCTTTCAATGACATGTATGGTGTATGTGGGATTATTACCACAACTAGAAATAGATCGATGACATCACGCGACACTGCACCCTCAGTGCCACTGACGTCATTTGTGTTTGTATTTACGCCCCGACGGGCCTGTCAGCTATTTATCGACTCGATAGACCCTGAAGCAGTGGCTTTGGACGGACGAGCCCGTTGCGACCTATCGCCGCAAATGGACGCCACCTATACTTATATGGGGTCCTTGGAGCGCCGGAGCGTACGAGCGCTTCTTTCACCTGCTAATAATAACCTTAGGATTTCCCACTTTAAGTCTACCTGACGGAGAGTGTGCAAATGAGCAAGGTCGCTATCAAGTGCTGATCAGAACAGGGACTAAAGCACAGGTCCAAGGAACTCGCCTTTCGAACTTGTCTCTGTTCAATTTGCACTGGCAGCTGTCTACAAAAACCCGTGAATGAAAAACCGAAAGTCCATCTATGCGGCCGTGCCGTAAACCGAACATCGACAAGGAACAATGTGACCATCATTGTGCATGCATGATACATGATGCCCGAGCCAGGACTCTCCAAGCCTCCATCTATCACACACCACCGCTTGTTGGTTTAAAACTCGGTGAGTCCCCTGAGCCAAGCCAATGCAAATGCCATCGCACCCTCGATGTAGCTGGTTACCATGGTTGAGGATCATTCCTCGCGCCATGCTGTATCTATGGACTTGCCTGATCGAATGATGCATTCGTGGACCGATAAGCCACCGTACAATAGCGCGCGGGCGTCGTGTGCAAACGCTAATCCTAGATGTCGTCAAAAAAAAAAAAAAAAAGGAAGAAGCTATTCATTGCAGCAAGGAGTTGTTGCCCCGGGCCAGCCTCGGAGGTCTGAGAAAGGACCTTACGAGGCAAGAAGCGCGGCACAGGACCACTGCTCTAAGATCTCTCTCCCACACCCACACATGCAAAGGTTTTTCGACCCGTGATCGCCGCCGGTCAATGGGATCCATTCTCCAGCTCCCCGCCCCTTCCCTCCTCTCCTCTCCTCTCCTCCAGAAGGCCCAAAGTTTCTGCACAACATTGAAGTGAAGTCAGCTCGCTCGAGGATCAATCGATCACGGCGATTGCCGGGCGCCATGTGCATTCTATCCAAAACGGGTGTGGATCCTCCCTGATCCTGATCTGATTTGAATTTGAACAACAACAACAGCACTGTGACTGTGGACAGGCAGGCGGATCTGAGGGCGTAACGTGTTATCGGGAAGTTCAGCAAGACGAGAAGACCCCGTCGAGTTGGACCGGGAGTGGAATCGACCCGACGTCTAAAATGAGTTAGCGTTTTGCCTTGTGCAGCTTTTTTTTTTTTTTTTTAAAAAAACTTGTCCATACTAAATATTTAGCTTGCCTCGTTGAAGGCTAGCCCCCCACCACAGGAAACCGACGGTCTAAGACTCTGAGATCGAGACTAGTTATATCAGGGACATCATGGGGACATTTAAGACCCAGAAATCATTTGGGGTGTGAATTAGGATTCATCTTAACTTTAGGTGGAATGAAGGAAGGGAAGAAAACACGTACAGACCAGTTGGCTATATACCTGGTTAGTGGCTGATGTGATTCTGCGCTTACCGAGTTTATATGACCCTTGATTTCGAAAAGCTCCGACTGGGTGAGCAAGAGGTCTATGAGAGTTGTGGGGAAAGAGACTAGGCTGACACGTAGTAGAATGCTCAGCCCTGGTCAAAGAGTTTCATCATAGGCGACAGATCAACCGGCGAATCTCCGAGTCAAGTGTATTCTAAACATTCTTGCAACCAAGTCATCAAATGTGGCTACTCATAGCGGTACGATATAATGACAACACCGAATGTACTTACGTGTCTTCGTTCAGCCCGCCGTCCGAGTGTCTGAAAGGCATCTGGTAAGATACTGTATATAAATTATTTGCGGTGAAGGTAATTGAAAAAGGGTGAAAAAGTTCGTAATATATATGCAAGAACTTTCGAATGAAAACACGACAAGTTGGTGTCGTCGAGGTTCAATAGAAAGAAATGTGAATTAGGTATAATTGACGAGTTCTACGCTCCGCTTCATGATCTGCTCTATTGGCCATCTCTCGCTGTGGCCGTGCTTGAGGTCAAGGATGTCACCGATTTCGTCGCAAGCCTGCAGAATCGTGTCGATGTCGTCCTTGGTGTGCGACGCGCTGACACAAAATCGGACTCGTGAAGTAACGAGTGGGGTGGCGGGGTATGCGACGACGACGACGACAATGGGAGTCTGTCGAGTGCGCATCATCCGAGCAAAGGTGGCCATCTTGCCGGGATTGTAGATCAGAAGAGGAACGATCGGGGAGAACGGGTGACCGTAAGTGATGAAACCAAGCTTCTTGAGCCCTGCATGAAGATATCGAGAGTTGAAAGCCAAACGACGGATGCGCATGCGAGCCTCGGAGCCGTCAGCGAGAGCCAGAGGAAGGGATAGCCACGAAGGGAGCGCTGAGGCAGGAGCCATTCCTGGGTGAACGTCATCTTCGGTAGGTCTAAGTGTTGAAACAGAGCTCGAAGGCGACAACGTTGAGGAAGGTTTGGAAGGGGTGGAAAGTGGAGCAGGGGCGACACCCATGATGCTAGCCATACTAGAGATGACCTGCGTAAGGACTGGTGGTGACATTGCCTCGGCGTATACGCCGGAATAGCCACGGACACGAAGGGCGTCGATAAGATGGGTTTGGCCAGCAATGTAACCTCCAGCAGCACCAAATGATTTGGTGAACGTGCCCATGAGGATATCGATAGACCGAGGAGGAATGTTGAAATAATCGCAGACACCGCGACCTTGGGGACCAAGAGCGCCGATTGAATGGGCTTCGTCAACAAACAAGTAGAACTGGACGGGGTCAGTCGGGGAAAATAAAAGTGATTGGTCGGAAATATTATACCTTGTATTTCTTCTTCAGTTCGACGATGCGAGGCAAATCTACCAAGCTGCCCTCCATACTGTAGAGACCTTCTACGATGACGAGGATCTTCTTCCATGGACGGTGAGTCTTGGGCTGACCTTGACTGATGACTTCGCGAAGGAGGGACTCCAAATTGTGGACGTCATTGTGTTTGAACATGCGGACTTGTGCGCCACTTGTCCTGACGCCACAACGAATGGAAGCGTGATTGAACTCGTCTGAGATGACAAGGCAGCCCTTTCCTACCAAAGCAGGGATGAATGTGGAGTTGGTGGCGAAACCCATGGAGCTAATTAAGGAATCCTCCATGCCAACGAAACGGGCGACGAGAGCCTCGGCGGCGAGATGAAGCTCGTTTGAACCACCTTCTAAACGGGTGCCACAAACTGAAACACCATACCGTTTGACGGATTCCTCTACTGCATCTGCACAACCGCCACGTGCTTGGGCAAAGCCAAGATAGTTATAGGAGGAGATGTTTAGTGCGCGAGTTTTTGTGCCAGGGTATATCTGAGTATAATTGCAATCTTCGGAGTAGCGATCGTAAACGAGGATGGTGCGACCAGCGACGCCCGTGACGGGATGGGAAAAGCAGTCGTCCATGCGACGCTTGAGGCGACGGGTGTAGAAGGAGTCAAAATCTGAGTTGAGGGGCGCATAACCCTAGGGTGGTGTGAGAGAGGGAAAAAAAGAGAGGGAGAAAGGACAGACATCGTAAGGCATGAGATGAGTAAAGTACTGCTTTGCAAAGCGCTTTCCGAAGAAATCACGGAGGTGGCCAAAGACAATGAGCATGAGGTAGCTGATGTATGTGGTTATGAGAATGTAATACGGGGGTTCTTCTATCTTGGGTTCGGTGATGGGGTTGTCGGGGTTGTGCTGAGAAACGCAGCGATAGCTTTCGTTTGCGCAGTGACCGAACTCGGAGTGAACGGTAGCAAAAACCTGCTCGGAGGTGGGTGGTGTGCGAGGATAGGCCAGGGCAGTGTTGATGTCGTCATGTTCGCGAAGAAGGGTATCCTCTGAAGAGCTCGTTACGGAGGAGGAGGTGGAGAGTGCGGGAGTGGATGCAGGGGAGATGTCGGATCTGCGAGCACGAGAGTCTGCCTGGTGAACTGCAGAGAGGTAAGAGGCAGCTGTGGCCATGGAAGGTAGTTGACCGAGGGATCTCTTCTTCTTGAACGCAGGAGTGAGTGCAATCGGAGATGCCATTTTACTTGCAAAAAAACGAAAGAAGAATTTGGACAATGACACCCTCTGATTACATCAGATTCAGCACGTGATTCATACCTATTATATTTCTACAACAGCTTCAACCACAATCACAATTGATTTATACTCGTTCAACTTACAATGGAAGTCAGGTCAGTCCAACGATACCCCGACTGCCAGCTTATTCACCCCCTTCAAGGCGTAAGGTCCTCCTTGCAGACCGCAATGTCTACCCACAGTTTTATAAGCCTGGTTCTAGCGTTGTCGTGAGCATCTAACGCTCTCACACTCTGCGCTCACTGACTCTCACAGTCTATATCTTCCGGCTCCGACTCCTCTGAACTTCCTCCATCTCTTGACGTGACCAGCCCGCCCCCAAAGAGTGAGATACTCGCAGCTCTCGACCGCCCTTCACCGCCACAGCCCACCGCTCTACCAGCACCTATCGAACTTCCCTCCCAGAAACGAATCCCAACATGGGAAACTTTCGATCAGCCCGACGAGCGTCACCTCCACGACCCCTTCATGTCCGCTGCAGATGCAGAGAAGGCACTTCGTGCTCTCGTTGAAGATTCCATGAATAACACCGAAGAAACCGCAATCGATATGACTCAAGCTATCGTACCCGGCTTTGTGGACGGCATTGAGCTCTTGCCTCATCAAGTCATCGGACGAAACTGGATGCGCGAACGCGAGACCGCCAAGAAGACCGGCGGAATATTGGCCGATGATATGGGGTACGTCCGCACTTCCGCCCGTAATTGTCTCTGATCCCGAACAGTCTCGGAAAAACCGTCCAAACCCTCGTCCGCATTGTTGAAGGCCGTGCCAAGAAATCAGACAAGCAGGATGGATGGGCTGCCAGTACCCTGTATGTTCTCGACCACACTCGACGCGTCATAAACTTACCCCTCTCTAGCGTCGTCTGCCCCGTCTCCCTCGTCGCTCAATGGGCTTCTGAGATCTCACGCATGGCTGTCGGCCTCCGCGTCATCCAGCATCACGGCCAGAGCCGGACAACAGACCCTTCCAAACTGCAGCAAGCACACGTCGTCGTAACTTCCTATTCAATCGTTGCTTCCGAGTATGCAACATTTGCACCCGAGACTAAAGATGCAAAAAAATCAAAGTCAAAGTCGAAAGCCATGGCAGCTGCCTCAGACTCGGACTCAGATTCCTCCCAAGACTTGACCAGAAAACTCGCCAACAAGAAAAGACCGGGCTATTCCAAAGACGCGTTGTTCCATGTAAAATGGTTCCGTGTCGTTCTGGGTATCCATCCTCTCCATCTTTGACTTATCATCCACGCTGATATTCCATCTAGACGAAGCCCATAATATCAAGAACCGCAATACAAAGTGCGCTATTGCCTGTTGCGCGTTGGTGTCTCACTGGAACCCCGATGCAGGTTGATTTACTTTATCGTCCTCCCATTTAACTTAACTGCAATCATCAGGCAAAACAGCGTCGAAGAACTTTACTCTTTGATCAAATTTTTGCGAATCCGACCTCTCAACGACTGGAATACCTTCAACGAGCAGATTGCCAAACCCGTGAAAGGCGGTCGACCTGCTCGTGCAATGAAGCGTTTGCAGGTACGTTCACAGTCCATCCCCCTGACCTCTCACTTGACTGAACCTTTCTCCAGGTTGTCCTTAAATCAGTCATGCTTAGGCGCACCAAGAATCAGATTCTGAATGGCAAACCCCTCATCCAACTTCCTGAACGCTCTCTCAACCTAGTCGAATGCTCTTTCAATGCCACCGAAAAGGAGTTCTATAGATTGCTCGAAACCAGAATGACATCGGAGGTTGATAAGCTGGTTCAAGCCAACCATGTCAACTATACGCATGTATTGGTCTTATTGCTTCGGCTCCGCCAAGGCGAGTGTTCAGGACGATCAAATCGAAAAAAAAACATAATTGATCGAGTTTTGTGACTCCCCCAGCCTGCAACCATCCCTCGCTAGTCTCCAAAGACTACCGCATCGACAAAGACGCAGCTGACTCCAGGGCTACTAAAGACGACGAAGACGACACAGAGGACCTCGCTGCCATTTTTGGTCAACTGGGCATGTCAGGCGAAAAAAAGTGCAAGCTCTGCCAATCTATGTTCGTTATTTTTCCTCATTTTGTCGTTTCCCTATTCATCCTTTTCACCAGTTTGCCGGGGGGGACCGATGCGACATACTGCAAGGAATGCAAACCGCTTGCCGTTTCCACGGAGCCTCCATTGAGCTCGGGTCTTCCTCCCGAGTCTGCTAAGATCAATAAAATCTTGGACATCTTGAAGACAGTCGACGAGCGCTCTGAAGGCGAGGAAAAGACGATTATTTTCTCGCAATTCACAACCATGCTGGATTTGATTGAACCATTTTTGGACGCACACGGTATCAAACATGTCCGGTGTATGGTTTGATTGAAATCTCGTATCTTGTAACAGACATTGACATCACCTTCAGATGACGGTTCGATGAGAAAGGACAAACGCGAAGCCAGTCTAGAAAAGATTCGGAGCAGTAAGACCACGCGCTGTATACTCATCTCATTCAAAGCGGGAAGTACTGGTGAGTCCCATGGATCTTTTATTTCTTCACGCTCGAAGGGGTTTTTACATCCTGGATATCATGAACACTAAATTTTTCATTATTTTGTTTTCATTCTATAACCTTGAACAAGCGACTGATTAAGATTCAATTCAAAATGTTTGCTATCATTGCCGCTGCGGGGCCGGATGTGGATAGGACTCAACTTGACAGCGTGCAACAATGTAATTCTTGTCGATATGTGGTGGAACCCTGCACTCGAAGTGAGTTTTCGTGTATGGTGACTGTTATCTATACTGATGGAGATTTATACCTTACGTTCTTGTTTGGCTTCCGCTTTTTTTTTTCTTTGCTCGGTTCCTTCACTTGATTGAATGCTCAAATCAAAATCCATTCTAACGCGGCACGACTCGCATACATTCGGACAACAGGACCAAGCGTATGATCGTGCACATCGATTTGGACAAACGCGAGACGTTAATATCTACAAACTCATGATACCCGATACGGTGGAGACCCGGATCTTACAGGTGAGAAATGGCTCTCAGGAGGCTGTACCTCTTTGTGTACGGCGTTATCGGATGGTGCCCCCGCCCCCTATCTCTTAAAGATCTGTGCTAGATAGCAGAAATGACCTTTGGCTGACATTTTCCTTCACACTAGCTTCAGGATGCCAAGCGGGCACTCGCCCAGGCAGCCCTCAGCGGTGACAAGATCAAGAATATGAAACTTGGCCTTGACGATCTGTTGGCACTGTTCAGAGGAGGTGGACGGGACGATGACGATGACGATTAAGGGACTGTATCGGACGCGAAAACTATTTCTATGGAATATCATCTTTTATGTAGGATTAGGATATGATAACGACAGAATGTGGAGATGATGATGTGACAGAAGCGGCTCGCCGTTTGATCAGTTTGGACTCAAAGTATAGATGCGCAGCCAAAAAGATGCACACTGCTTGACTTGGCATGGTTAAAGTGCTGAGTTCGCGAAGAGGCAGTACGCAATTGCTTAGTCGGTGACGAAGCGGCACGGAGATACGAAAACGGGGAGTTGTTGAGTGTATCGTAACGATGATATGAGGCTGGTCAACCAAATCGCTAGTGAGAATGTGCGACTTTCTCGTCTAAGCATTGCATTTGTACAAGGTCCACACATCAAGCCATCCTCGCGTCCGTTAATCGAATACTGAACCGACAGGTCCGGGGGGAAGCATACAGTAGAACGTTCCGCTCGCTCTTTCGGTCGATATGATATGATGAGTCGGACGGCGTCGACAGAGTTGCCGTAATAATTGTGCGAGAAGGAGGTCGTACAGTCCCGTCGGCTCCAACGGAATGTGTGGTACCTGATACCCAACTCTGATAATGCATGGTGGGGGGGGGGGTCGGTCCCTGGAAGTTCCAGAGCCGCCCATCAACCTTTTCAGGGGTAAATTGATAGTGCTGTGGACATGGACACACACACACACACGCACGCACGCACGCACGCACACGGGGAAGTCGGAAAATTGGGGGTGTTACAGGTGGTGTTTACAGGGATGGCGGAGAACGCCAAGCTTGCGGTTCGAGGGGATCGGTGCTGTCACTTGAACGGGAATGTTGGTGTCAACGCACACACATACATACACCCTCTACCTCCCCGCCGTCAGCGTCAAGGGTGCGAGCGTGCCAATCTCAATTGTCAACTTGTCCTTATCGCCGTCAGGGTGACATGTAGGTGAGTGTACGTGTACTGTACTCGAGGCGCGCACCCTGACGAAGCCATGATTCATTAAAGTTGTGATAAGGGTGACGACGTTGTGGAGTGGTACAGTCGGGGCAGGCCCAGTGAGATTTTGTCCTTTAAGATGCTCTCTCAAGGGGGTAGCCAAGAGGACGAGTTCGGCACTGACGGGTCCAACTTACAATCAGATCCTACATAATATCCGAAATATCCCATAAACATATGTATACACCAGTCGCGGAGATCACTGTGTTCCGTAGCTCTAGGCCGGCATCGGCAATTTAATCGTAATGACCCTCACACTCCGTGCCCCGCCCACCCGCTAAATGCATGTGGCGCTCCCGCTTGTTGTTGATTCAAGAAAGGAGGGGCTCCAGTCATACCCTGAGGAGAATATCTAACCTGCCCAATCTGCATGGCCGTGAATGGGTTCGTCGTGCCAGGTGCTACCTGCACTGGAGCACCGGCCTGCACATACGAATTCTGCACCAGCCCAGTCGCAGCGGGGGTTGGTGTTGAGAAGAATGGTGTGGGCTGGAAAGAGGGAGTGGACATCGGTGATGGGACATACGGAGCGGATGCTGGGCGCGACAACGTTACCGCTGGAAGCGTCATGACTGGTCGCGTAGAGGGCGTCGGGGGCATGGACGTCGACGAAAATGGATTCGAGTTCGTGCAGAATGGAGTGCCATTCCCTGGAGACGATGGGAATGATACATGGTTAAATGGATTCAACATGCCAGGATGTATCCCGGGACTGGGCAAGGACCCGGTAGGCATAAAATGAAACTGTGACTCGGGCGTGGCTACAGATATCGGGCTGGCAGCGAGTGGCCCGGTCATATTAGACTGGCCAAGGGATAAATTCGAGAATGGGTTCGGGGCGCCGCCAAGCCGTTGGACCGGGACCTGCGGTTGGGAAGGCAGAGATGGCATTGAGGCCATCGTACTATACTGGAGCGGAAGCGAGGAATGTTGGGAAGGTCCTTGCAATGCAATGAGATCCTCCCATACGGGTTTCTCCGCGGAAGGTTGTGTCACTGCGGGAGGTCTCAGCGAGGATGCTGCAACTAGTTTGTCGGAAGTGCTCAGCGGAGGGAGAGGCTTCGAGGTAGAACGCGTGGGAGGTTTTTGAAACTTGAAACTTGGCGGCATGTTTTCTGGTGTTTTCGGTGGTGGGGGAGGACCGGGGGACGTGTTTCGGCCGATTTGTAGCGCATCCGTTAGTGGAGTTGAACGAGACCGGAAAGCTGAGGATGCTGCACGAGAGTCACCCACGGCAGGCTGGGAAGTAGCACCAGACTTTCGATCCATGAACCGCCTGAATTGATATTTCGCTAGTAGTTTTATAAGCGAACTGAATGAAGAGAAGCGTTTTTCTTGCATACACCGTATAAACTTCTCAAGCTCCGAGTCACGCTCCGAGTCCACCATGTTCGTGGGTGGAGGGTGGCGGGCCTCATTGGGGTTGTACAGCGCGTTCGACTTGACGTTCCCATTCCCTTTCATGACCTTGAGAGAGACGAGATTAGATTAAGTGTTTTCGTCCAATAAGGGTAATGGCTGACTTCGACCTGTTCCTTGGTCCACTCATCTAAGGTAACGCTCTTACTGTGCAGTATCAGGTGTCAAACGGAGGAATCAGCATGCATGAGTAAGCTGACATACACTTTAGTTATGTGCGTTCCAATTTTGCGATGGATGCTGGCACAATTCACACTGTACAGCTGTCAGTGTTTGAAGTAGGACAAACGCCGCCGCAGCTGCGCACCAGATAAAAATGCCTATATTATGAGAAGCCCATCTTGGTGCGCGCGCTTTGCAGTCTGCACAGGTATCTGGGAGAAAATGGAAAATGCGGCGTTAGATTCATTTGCCAGGTCTGCGCCGGTGCATGCTCAGGCTGTCCGTCCAACAGCACCTGGAAGGATCAGATACTTGCCATTTCCTGGTTTCAAGACGAGTTCCATGAGGATGCGGTGGTTGCGCTCGGCCACCATTTTGCTGACGCCCGTCGACATGGTCGCTTGTTGGAAAGTTTCAGCCGATGCAAGTACGTTACTAGAAGCGCTGGGCGCGGTGGCAGCGCAGACGGAAGGAGCAAATATACGTTACATAATCAACCAAGATCGACCGACCCGTAGGAGGTCGGAATGCGATAGCAGAGTAGTAAAGTTCCCCGTGGGCTTTAAGCTTTCGGAGACGGTAGGCTTCTTGGTTTTCGTCGAGCACACCGCGAGGTTGTTTACGTCGCTCCGTGAAACAAGAAGACGCTTTTCGCATGTCCACGTTAGGGACGTTCCAGGGTCGCGAAACGTCGTCCTCGACGGCCCCCGACCTGAGCAACGAGCGACAGCAACGTGCCCTCGAGCAATTTCAGAGATTCTCTTTTTCTTCAGACACGGCTTTTCAGGTATATCGCTCGCGCTCTCATCCAGTTTAATCTCACCGCTTCCAGGACGGCCTTTCCGCGATTCTCGCGCATGAATCGATGAACGAGCTGTCTGACGATGAGCAGTCTGTGCTTATTCTGAAGACAAAGGTCTTTTACTTCAACACGTGCGCGATTGATTTCGCTTTAGAAGCAGACTGGCTTATCGAGTGCTGGGTTAGCGTTACAGGTCATAATATCACACTCGAAGACGTCCAGGCTGGTCACACCACAGACGCGAATCACGTCCCTGCCAAGAGCGGAAATGAATGCAATCAAACACGCACGCTTACCTTCGCCGAGCTAAAGAATCTGATCGAGCAGGGAAAGACTGGAGACATCCCTAATAACAAAATCATTCCGGATACATTAAGCGTAAGTCGAGTTCGCAAATCGCACGCCGTCACCCTTTTCCGACATGTCAGACCACTGCAGGACGGCGTTCCGAGCCAGTCGACCGCATCGTTGAGGAAGAAGCCATGGGAAGCGGCAAGTTAATAGTGATATGTACACACGCTAGATCGTTCCTTGGTTATGCATCCCTCATGCGCGAAATTACGAAAACTCATCTGTTACATTGTAACCCTATTCATTTCAACGCATTGCATGGGTGAGAAGGCGTTTTCACGCTTTTCATTAATAAGCGACTACCCGAGACGAAGCATCATTGATCCTCAAGGGCTGATGCTGATGCTGAATGGTGCGCGAGTTGCTCGCCGACCTGTCACTAGCTATTTTGGATAGCTTCTGGCTCCATTCCCTGCGTTTGCGCCATATGTTTATGTTTATCCTTTGCACCAGCGGAGAGAGGGTACGAACGTGGCGCGCATTGAAATCTCGGGGAACTTGATATCGAAATGCGTGGGTTTCGTGCGCGGTGGTCGAGTGTCCGCCCCTGGTCCAAGAGCCTTATCAAGGTCAGGACTCGTCAAGCCTGGCGTCGGTGAGTCACCGGTGCTGAAATGACGTTCAATGACTCAAGTGGGGCAGTGCTTATGAACGTTCCTGAAGCATGCACTCTGTCGCAGGAGGCCATAATTGCTAGGTTCAAAGAAGGCTTGAAACTCCGAAATCCCTGTCACAGAAATGCCTGCGTTAAGGTATACTATGATCTGCAAACAGCCCAAAGAAATACAAATCCGCGATGGCACTAACATACAGCAAAATATTACAATGTCCCAGTACACACAGCATCCCAAATCAGCCGTGGTATCAAGAGTCCAAGAATGCGTCGCAACCGCCTACTTCTCCCCAAGCCGTTCCGACACCCATTGAGCCGTCGTCAGATTCTTATCAATATGGTAACCCTCCTGTTTGCGCAGCGCCAATACGCCCTCCATGACCCAACTGTGAGAGTTCCACGCGGGGTTCCCATGCACGATAGGGATCGCAGCGAGAGTTGCATGTAGCTGGTGGAGCCTCTCGGAGTCCACCGATCCGACAGGCGCCTTGCCCACGTATCCGTTCTCCCCCTCCTTGAGCGTGACCGACTGTGGGGCATCCATGCTGTAGTCTGCGGTCGATCCCACGATCTGGTAGACGAGTGAGTGGCCAGTGGATGCCGAGAACACGACAGCGATGGCCCATTTTGTTTTCGAGAATGATGGCTGCTTGAAGGAGACGACGGAGAGCTCGTAGAAGGGAGGCATGGCGATGATGGATGGTGTGGATGAGAGGTCAAGTGATGTGTGGAATGAGGTGGACAACGTCAAGGTCTGTGATGCAGCGGAGGCAATACAGCAACTAGTTGGAGGGGAAGTATGGGGAGACGGGGAAGACTGGGAGCCTTTTTCTACTGTGCGGCGAGAGTGATATGTAATGCAGGAAGCACATTAGACCATGCGGACAACCCCTTCGAGGATGAACATACCTGCATCACTGTGCTACATATCCATAACCATACATGGCATACTCAATCTAACCAGAAAAGTCCAAATTGTTGTTGTTTTTTTTTTGTTTTCTTTGTTTTTTTTTTTTGTTTGATTAAGGAAGAGGTAAGTGCTGAGTGCGCGGACGCAGCAGAGCAATAGCTTTACCAAACCAAACCCTTTGAATTAGAATTAGAGCCCGTCTGGCTTGGGTCCGAATGTGGCGCCGTGCGGGTCCATCTCGACTCTAGGGTTCAGTCTAGCTCAACAAGGCCTGATTACCCTTCCTTTCGGTCTTAGCTCCACCTGGCGGATCAGCCTATATTCTCGTGCATTCGCGGCGGGTGATCTTCCACTCGTCCATACTCGACCCGCCAAGATAGTGGCGCATTGGTAGTGGAAGGCGTGCATCCTGCTCGGACGTGGAAGCGTGTGGATTCCAATATTAATAGACAGTGAGACATACAAATATTGATCGAAATCGGAGTGGCATCGCAGGGGTCCAGATTCCAGAACCTTGTATCTCTCGACTCTGATCGATAGCCTCTTGTGCGAATCGAGATCACAGGACGTGTGATATATATCGGCCTTCCTGCGGCGTCCAAGTGGCAGCAGCGGACGCAATTCAGAAGGTTGAAACTCCAGTGTCTAGCTTGAAAAAGCAAATTTGTGTTCCGCCCTAGTTCGCTGATATATGACTACGCTTACTTTGAGAGGGCAGCCGTCGAATTGTGGTAGTTCCCATGTAGTCCTGGCGTGGGTATGTACACTTTTGTAGTCTTCCCAGGGATCGATTAGTACCGTCACTACGAGAAAATGGGCTTATAACTCTTTAATCTTAATCTCACAAGCATGTCAGATTCAGCTTCTCAGCTCGCAAGGTATCTCCCTTTCTCACCCCCTCTCTCTCTCGCTCCCACTCACATCGCTCCAGGGAGGCAAATAGTTTACATCAGGGCTTGAAAGAACTGCTCAAGACACACAATCCTTGGGACAAGGACGTCGATTTCAGCCGCAAGAAGTGAGCACCCCTGCACTCTCCGCCCATCATGCTGTTCATTCACTTCACAAAGCCTGCGTCGCCAATATTTACGATTGCTGCTCGTAGAACCCTATGCGCGCGAGTCCAAGGACGCCGAGACCCATCTATGGATGCAGACGTCCTATCAGTTCATCTCCCACTACAAGCAGAGCCTTGCAACGCTCGAACGGACGTTGCAGTCCGCACCTCGTCACCAGCCACGACAAGGCGGACACGGTCCTGTCGAATATCGCAAACTTATGCAGCGCTTCCGGCAGTTCCTCTCAGACGAAGAAAAGTTTTGGACTCAATTCGTGGTCCGTTATCAACGATCCTTTGCCTTACGTGAAGCCCAGCCCGTCTTGGTTGCCTTAAACATCCTCGCTCCATCCGACGATGCCCACCTTCCCAGTCTCCCTGATTCCACAGACAGGAACGGTGCTTCTAATCAGAACCACGGGCGTAACAATTTTTCTTTTCCCACTGAAGAAACCACACCCGCTCCGGATCCTGTCAAACATGACAGCAGACTCGCAATCCTGAGCAAGGCCATCGTCTGTCTCGGTGACATCGCTCGATATCGAGAACTTTATAACGAGTCCGGCGGTCGTCCCAAGGCTGGTCATGAGGATGGCTTGGTGCCAGCCAAGCGGGGTGGCCGCGGTGGTAGGAGAGGCGGTGTACCTGGCTTTGACTCCATCCCGCGGGCCCGGAATTATGACAAGGCCATCCAATGCTACGAGCAAGCTCGTCTTCTTGTCCCATGCGACGGGAATTCATCACATCAACTCGCTATTCTCGCATTCTACCAGGGTGACATGTTCACCTCCCTATTTCATTATTATAGAGCGCTCTGCGTCCGTCAGCCATACGACACCGCATCAGAAAATGTCAAGAAAATTCTTGGCAAAGCGCTCGACCAGCACCTCAAAAAGATAAAGGCCGGTCCCCAGACCACGATTTCAGAGTCAGGAGAAATGCCCCCTCGGTTGAGAGTGGAACAACTCAAGGAAAACATTGTTCTTTTACATGCTTTATGGCAACTAGGTTCAAATAAGTCAGTACATCATCTGTCGCACTCCTGACACTTCTCCCCGTTGACATGCAATGGCTCTTATTAGGATTAAACTGAATCCTGTCGCACACGCGGAGACTGTAGCAAAGGACTTCCAGAGCCTAGTGTCTGAACGTATTCTGCCGATAGAAACCGTGTCCAAAGTCGTCGTCCTTTCGCAGGGAGCCCTCTGGAAATATCGCATGATCCGCGATGCCTCACCGCCTTCAAACAGGAGGTCGCATGGATCTACCGATTCATCAGTTACCGAATCGCAGATCTTGACGCATGTCATTGCAATTCATCGTGCCCTTCTTGAGATCGGCGCCGCTGAACTTGCTGTACCCCCTGAAGATGCCGCAGAGAACGATCTTGCACAGCGTATCACGGCGCCATTTAGACGTACTTTGCCTGCCCTGCGCGTCGCCAGCAAGTGGCTTGTAGCCAACATCAAATATCTCTTACACGCTGCACAATGCTTCACCGGGGAACAGCTGGGCCCTATTGGGAAAGGGTCCCTAAGAATTTCCGTCGAGGGGTTGCCTCTATTTTGGGTTAAATTTGCCCAGTTTTACAGTGCATTGAATTGTATATTTCCGTCAGCGAGGTTGCCCTCCCTGACAACTCCTTTGGACGAAGATATCGATTTGAAAGGTTTCCTTCCATTACGAGATCTTCTTGTTGACGGAAGCGTGTGTGCGGATGCAGTTCCTGGAAACGAGACAGAGGGTCAAAGGAATGGAACATCACCCCGTGGCCGGGAGAAGGTCCACCCAAACGAAGAACAATTGATGAGGATCTGGGACTTGCTCACGGACGCCAAGTCCCTTGCTGAACTTGAGGTGACTATTCGACTATTCTTGGGTGTCGCACCCCGAGCTTACATGCCTCATCAACAGAGTTGTCCTGTCCATCTGGATGGTAATATTTTCACTTTCGAAAATAGTGACCTGCCCCTTCCGTCCGTTGATGTGCCCGAGCCAGCCCCTCGAGTCTCCGATCAGATTTTCCCCTATGCTCCACAGGACGCTTCTCGGCAAGTCAAGGAGCTTGAAGAGGATGCAATGACAGACACGACCCGAACAGACGACGACCCAGTGGGGGATGCCTTTCGAGAAGCACTGGATGCTCACGGGTCGGTGGATGACGACGAAGACCAAGATGTGATTCTTTGGAACCCCAGGTTCGCGCTTTGGCTCCCTGGATCTACCAGAGGCTGACTATTGTATTAGACCACTCGGTTCGCCGCCGGCCGCAGTGCCTGCTGCTCTCCCCGCCACTCCGATCCTGCGGAATACCATCAGGTTGAACGACTCGCCCGTAGTGACCAAGACGCCTAGTACGGCAACCTCCGGGCGTACGGCACCCAGGTCGCCAATGGTTGTTCCCGGTACCACTGCCCAAGACTTATTGAATAACGTTTTGGGAGCCAACAGAACTGCTGTCGACACTTCTCGCCCGTCGGGTCTCCCAACATCGACTGCCATCCAACCTCAGTTTCTTTTTGGTCTTGGCCCGAATGCGTCCTCTTCAATCTGGTCGACTTCACTAGACGAGGGTCCTTCTCCGTTGAATTCGCCGTCGATGGGTCTGCGAGGTGATGTCAGTGTGAATCATACGTTCCCTTCGCCAGGTTTGCAGCATGCATGGTCACCGCAATTTGAATCTACTCAGGCAGGTCGAAATGTAGCTCCACAGTCACCACGTCAATTTCAGCCATCGCAATCTTTCTCCTCCGTTGGTTCAGGGCATCACCAGTCAATTTCTTTGTCACTGAGCGGGTCGCAGCACGTTCCACAGCCACCATTACCGACATCGTACCCCTCATCCGGTCTAATGACCCACTTCACAGACCATCGGCAGTCTCAATGGCAAAACTCAGATAATATTCCTTTCATTGATCCCGCTATTGTATCCGCGGTGACCCCTGGTCAGCCGACAACGCAGTACGGGTTGCCGACTTCGTACCCCGGTTTCTTAAACGATACACAGCAGTATAAACGACCCGGTCAACATGGGAGGAGTCCATCCAGCTCTCGTCCCTGGGGAATCCATAGTTGATACCAGCTCTGTTCTCGTTCATCGAGAATCATCGCGCGCTGATATGGCTGCGACTATCGGATGGCTTGACGTGTGAAATCATGTTTTGCCATTCCTTTTCTAGCTCTGGAGGCATGTCGTGAGCCATCGTGCGCTCGATCAAGCGACCCCCAACTGGTTAGAAGTGGATTCGACGTACTCCGACCAGATGATATCTCCGCTCATGCGATTCAACTCAATAGAAATTGATCGCCGTTTCCTCGGAATACTTTCGCTATTTATTTTGTCTTTTGGCCGCTAATAACATCTTTTCCCGTTTTTTCTTCTTCCTGTTTTTCGAAAGCGGGACTTATTATGTATAAGCCTCGCATCTTCGTTTGAAAGTTGCCATGAGAGGCATTTAAGGAAAAGAAGGAAGATCCCACTTGTTAGTTAATTCTCTCGCTTTCTCTATCGTGCTTCTCTCTCGTGAATTTCCGTTACTCTTTGTTTCACTTCATCTTTTTTTTCCGAGATATGCGCGGAAATTCGTGTAACTCGTTATACTCTCGAATGCAAATGACGTTTCTTTCGATGAAGATGTTCACATGCGATCCGCGTTTGTCGATATTAACACTTTGAATACACACGCAACGGTATGACTTGGGCCGACGCCAGTTATGACACCGTGCTTACCGGGTCCATTTTCTAATCGAGACCGGAAACCCAGCGTTTGAATTCGCCGGAGCGTGGGGATCGGTCATGGACGTTTCAGGTCAAGCCCCTCGGTCGACGGGCAGGGAGAATGTAGGCTGTGAGCATTCTCAACATTCAAACAAACAATCATGTTCGTTCCCAAGTTCCAACCAACACTAATCACTCGGATCATCATAGTCAAGAGCTCACCCTGACT
>JBBPME010000139.1:0-48134 GCA_038090155.1 Rossbeevera pachydermis
ATTCCCACAGGTGATTGCAGGACGCTTCATGCCCCGGTTTGGAGTTAAACATTGGAACGGTTTTTGGAGTCACTGTATATAGTATACAACTCAAGATTCACATGTACAATATTAGATACACACATATCTCACACATATTTAGGTAACATACCATGTATATAAGCTCTGGTCTCAGGATAGACAACAGAGATGTTTCCTTGCCCTCCAAACCCTCGCATAACCCAGCCTACAAAGCTACCAACTGAGTAAGTACCAGCCTTTACTCTTATTCCTCTGTAGCCCCTGTCCAGGGATGCTCGACTAGTTCCCGCTGCCTTCAACATGTCTCAGTACAGTATTACATAATTGCGGTCGGACGTGTAGAAAGGGAGTTTTGTGCACTAGAACCTTGTACTAATATGGAATGGCCAAATGCAATAGTGTCAGGCGCTAGCTTACGAATCCGCTTGACATTCAATTTGTTTCCTTTACAACAGATTTCTCCTCCGGAATTATCCGGGTCGCTGCGATGCCACAACCATCAACGCCTACCACTTCACCTTCCTGGTCCATTCCCGTTTGATAAAAGTAGGCCACGCAGATAATCTCCATCAACACGACTCCAAGGAGAAACCAAAAAGCGGCCATACGCCCGTTGTGTCCCTCAGGACCAGGATGGGTAACCTCCACGGATGTTTGAATCGAGCTAAATGCTGCAAGTCCGATTGCAGAGCCAATTTGGAGGGCTCCATTGAAGATAGCGCCTACCATACCTGCCATTGATGCTGGTGCGGCTCGAAGGATAGCGATGCTTGGAATAAGAGTTAGGTGTAACGTGGTAGATGAAAGTAAGTCTACTTACTTTGTGTGACTATATACCAGCATAGCGCCAGCGCTCCCAAGAGTGAAGGCGGGGAATATGTAGGGCCAGTAATCCTCTGGCCGACTGCTGCGCACCGCCACCAGAATTGTAGCTGCAGCTACCATGAAAAGACCAGCGAGAATAATCCATTTTGGGCTAAAGCGTCTAGACAGCGGTCCTGTGAAACTCATCCCGAAAGACGCCACGCCAATCGGAATCCTAAATAGTTTTAATAAGTAGTTTATGCTCTTAGGGGAGGTACTTACATGCGGAGTGCAGTGGAAACGACTGTCCAGTGGAATACGTCTTGCCACAATGTCGTGAAGACTAGGAACATTGTATTCCACCAAAAGAATGGTAACAACGCTGAACCAAAGAGGACGGAGAAGTTATTATAGAACCATGTCCGGGGTGGTCTAACCACAGAACAATCATTTCTGATGCAAGACACGGTTAAAAGAAGTTGTAACGTACATAGCAGCCTTATTAGAGGGTATAAGAATCTCCCAATAGAAAAACGCGGCCATGATCAGTATCGAAAGTATTAACGGAATGAGGGCTCCTGCGGCGGCCCAACCATTTGCTGACCCAGAGGTGATTCCATAGATAAAAAGGATGAGCGCAACTGATTATGTTGCGTTTAGATTGCGCATAATCAGTTCACAGATATAACGAAACATACCAGTCAATACCGAAATTCCGATCAGATCAAGGCTCTTTGATTTCTCACCGTGGACCTTTGGCTTGTGGTCATACTTTGCAACTTCAGACGGAATTATGAATATACATCCCAGCGCGACTGGGATAGCAATGAGCGCAGTAAACCAGAATACCCAGTGGTACGACGCTCTTTGGACGAGAACCGCTCCGATCAAGAGACCAAGTACTGTGCCGTCCCGTCGTTGGTTACAAAGTCCAGAATGACAACAATGCCTACCATCTGCAACTGCACCACAACCGCCGAATATACCGATGGCCCGAGCTTGTTCAAGAGGATCCGGAAATGTGTGTACCAAGAGGACTAGCGCTGAAGGTATCGATAATGCCGACGCTTCGATATATGTTAGTACTTTTAATGTCACATAATGTCTTCCATACCGATTCCCATGAGAGCTCTTAATGTAATGAGCAATATTGTATTATCCACGAAACCAGCGATAATGGAAAGAATGCCCAACAAAGCTATTCCTGTAATAAAGGCATTTTCTGACTTATTCTGAGTAAAATTCTTGGAGAAATATATCAGATTTACTTGGATTATAGATATCGCTTATCCGCCCACTCTTTGAATGGCAATCAAAAAATGCTAAATGCAAGAAGGAGAGCAAGACGTACGATCAAGAGAAAAGAGGCAAACGTGAGCTGGAATGCACTGATGATCCAGACCGATTTATTCTGCGTGATGTCGATAATACCCTCGAGAGTAGGAATCGCAGGGAAAAGTGCTGCATTGTTGAACGCGTCCAAGGATTGAGCGAAACAGCACATCGACAGCAGCAATAATTTGCGCGTTAACGAAAGCCCTTTTGGAAGGCCATCGACTAGTGTTTCAGTGGATGTAGCTGGAGCAGTTGACATGACACTAGCGATATGTGGAGAAATTCGGATGGTCCGCGTTCACAAGGGTAAAGAAAGTCGCCCTACTTTAAGCCACTTACACCAATACAATCTCGTATGGGAGGCGGAGTCATAATCCTCGTTCGTGTGAGGATTCAAAAACCATGCGCTCAGAAGGTAGTGGCGTTAGAGACCAGGAATCTCAGGAACAATATCAGCGGACATGCTCTAAATGGCATAGATGTTAGATGAAGGTGAGTGGAAAGGGAAGGCTTCTTCAGGTTCTCATGACCAGGATCAAAATGTCGGCCAATAAGAGTGCGCGGAACAGGATAACTTACCACAATCCGAAACTAATGCAATCCGCCGGGCAGAAATGCAAGATCTCCGGTATGATCTGAGCGTTATGAATGATGACGATCGTATTTTGTACAGCCGGAGATGAATCCACAGGCTCACTGAAGACTGGCCAGTGGCGAGTTCCTTGCGTAACAACCTGGGAGGTAAAAAAAGTGAAACTTCTTGGTAGATGGTGTGAAAGAGACGAGCCCGATCACGAGTTCAACAGACTGAAAGGTGACACATTCACTCACCGACGCAAAGTGGGGTTGATGCTCTCAGCATATGCGAGTTGAGTTCGCCTGGCTAGCCGCTCATTTACCGTAGAGTATCCCAGTACCACGTGTCACGGACATAACAGTAGGTGGTACGAGTGTGAATTTATGGTTCGACCTGTATGAGCCGACGTAGTGGTAGTACGGCAGGCATCCTTTCTCCCGATGATGAAGTAGCGGTGGTTAAACATCCGATGAAGTGCGAATGTAAAAAAAACCTTCTAGTCACCGTTCGAGGTTCCATGTCCAATGAAACCTTTTCTCTAAAACGCGGATGTGTTAGTTGGATGCACAGACAGCAAGAAGACTTGCGAGTACTACATTCATTTCTTCACTGCCTGGAAACCCCGAGTAACAAGTTCCGACAAATTGTCACATGCAAAAGTACCGAACAGGAAACATCCATGGGGCACGTAACGATGAAGCGCAAGCGTAATTGTCTCGAGTGATATTTAGGCGGACATTAATGCGATCCGTCTTTGTTCTGTTCCCTGAATTCGTACATACTCATAATGATTCGGTTTCTATGCTTCAATTTCTAGCCACTGTTATGCATCTCCAGGTTTCAGGATGTCCTGCTGAGAATGACGTCGACGTGGGGCATTCATGTCATGATCCCAGAGCGTCCTTTTCACCGTCCTTCGATGCCCTTCCCTACTACAGGCACAAGTATGTCACACCAGCTGCGGTATATTCGAAACACAGATTTTAAATTTACGGCCAATCGGTATGGTCGTTCTCCGATATCGATATTGAATCGTCCAGTATTACGTTGTCCCTTTGTCTTGTTCCCGTCGCCCGCACTGTAGTAAAAATGGCCTACTCTAGGAGGGACCACATTATCATACTATTTTGTATCGCATTGCCGTAGTACTCACTCTCACTCAACTCTCGCCGAGGTTTTGCATTGCACATTGATTGTAAGTCGCATATTGACAAAGTGAAATCTTCCAGTCAAGTGTGGAAGGTTTACTACATACGCAATATTCGTTCAAGTATTGAAAGACCTAACAACTCCGACGACCTAGTATTTGGAAAATTCAACAAAACCGACAACTTGTCGAGATATCATGTTCAGCAATGCGTCCAATATTGATGCAAGTCATTCAACCTTCAGTGAGGTCCACAGAGATCAGCACGTATATTCCAAGACACAGGTCCAAGGGAATCTCACTGTCAACACTATCGTGCATGGTAATCAAGTCTTCCAAAGTTCATTAGGTGACTACACCAGATTGTCATACCTGTTGTTTTCAAGCCGACTAACACCACTCAAAGGACTGGAGAATCTATACCGTGCTAGCGTACCCAGCGCGGCTTTTGACTCTTTCAATCGACATCCTGCTCCAGCTTGTCTTCCGGGCACACGGCTCCAACTGCTCATGCGTCTCGGGGAATGGTTTGACAACCCTGATAGAAAAGAGAGCATATGTTGGTTAAACGGTCCCGCAGGGTCTGGAAAATCGGCTGTCGCGCAGAGCATGGCAGAAAAGTATGCGAGTCAACACCGGCTCGCCGCAAGCTTCTTTTTCTCGAGGAAAGAGATACTGCGGAGGAAGGCACATGGATTCTTCCCCACGCTCGCGTGTCAGTTCTTGGTATTCGAATCATCTATCAAGTCGGTCTTGCTTGGTGCCCTCGAAGCTGATCCTACGATCCCCACAAAGGTGCTGCTGGAACAGGCGCACAAGCTTCTCCAGGTGCCGATTGTCTCTTCCAACACTTCCTTTCCCGATCCGATCCTCATCGTTGTCGATTCGCTTGACGAATGTGATGATGTGACGATGGCTAGTGAGATCATCCATCTTTTGGGCGAGATCCTATGCCGCAGTTCTTGGCCCCTCAAAATCTTGTTCACCAGCAGAGCGGAGCATCACATTGTTGACACATTCCAGCACCCAGATCTCCAAAGCGTAACTTGTTCGCTCCGATTACAGGATTTCAGTGTCGATGATGATATCCGAGCCTATCTTCGTCATTCCTTTAGAAGTATTCAGGAATCCACAAACGCTATTTCTGTCAACAACTGTCCTCTACTATGGCCACCAGATCAGGATATCGAGACGATCGTGAAAAAAGCTTCCGGCTTGTTTATTTTTGCTACCACGGTGGTGAAGTACGTCGGTATGAGCTATGGGTCTCCTGTCGGGCAGCTGCAATCGGTTGTTCAAGCAATTCAAGATGGTGCGGGTGCAGAAAGTGCTCTTATCCACACCACTCTTGATACCCTGTACTTGGATGTTCTTGGTACAGTTCCAGATGAAGAGAAAGTGCGGCTGGTTCTCGGTTCTGTTGTCTTTGCTTTCCGGCCTCTGTCCATTCGTGGTCTCAATGACTTGCTCTGGAGATTCAAGTTCGACGCATCTTATCTTGTCAAGAGTCTCTTGTCTGTATTAGTGATCTCAGGCTCGGACACAGAAAGTGACGGCGCCGTTTACATTTATCACACTTCTTTCCGCGACTTCCTCACCAGTTCTCATCGATCTCGGCAATATTTCGTGGACTCTTCTGTTTTTCATAGTGTCCTCGCCCATGGATGTTTAGAGCTGATGACAAAGTGCCTTAAAGTTGACATGTGCAATTTGGGCGATCCATCCATCTTGAATTGCGAGGTTGAAGACTTGGATAAGCGATGCAAGTCCAGTATCAAAGAAGGCGTTCGTTACGCTTGTCGCTGGTTCTCCCATCATCTCTCCCAGATCCCATGGGATCAAAGAATAGACAACTCGCTTATCATAAGCCTTCAACACTTTGCCAGTCGAAATCTTCTTAATTGGATTGAAGTACTCAGCCTGTGTGGTGAGTTGGATAGTGCGGTGTTGAGCTTGCGGGACACTGCGTCCTGGTTCCAGGTAAGGACAACCGTTCAAAGTCTCTGCATTGCAGTGCTTAAGTAGTTGCAGAACTCTCCAAATCCATGTAAAGAAACACTGTCTTTGTTCCGCGATGCGGAGAGACTGGTGCTCATGTGTTATGATCCCATTCAGCAAGCGGCGCTGCAAGTTTATTATTCTCTTCCCTTCGCACCGGCAAGCGTTCAGATCCGGACTACATATGCGCTCGAACTGAAGAATAAATTTGTCATCACACACAGTCTCGGGGAACGATGGAGGCCTTGCCTTCGTTCTGTGTCCACTGGTACCCCCATTAAATCCCTAGCCATCTCTGCTTCTGGACGCTTGATTGCATCTGCCGGTGATACCCCAGGGGTGCAATTATGGGACGCGCTCACTGGTAACAATCTTGGTTACTTTGGTGCAGATGGTGCGTCAACCTGTCCCGTTATTTTCTCACCCTCCGGAGACTCCGTCGCTGTCGGTTATGACACAGGAGTGATCGACGTTTGGGATGTCTCCACAGGCCATCGGCTTTTGGACGCCAATACGGGTTCCCATAACAGTCCGGTGACAGCTCTTGTCTTCTCAAGGAATGGCATTTTCATGGCTTCCGGGGCAGCGGACGCGACCATCCGCGTATGTGATGTTTCAAGTAGGACTCTCAAGTATTCGGTTGTATATCACAAGGGAGCTATACGCTGCCTTCTGTTTTCGTCCAGCGATAACCTACTCGCCTCGTGCTCAGACGACGCCTCTATCGTCACATCTGCCGTGCAGTCGGGTCAGCTGGCCCGTCGGTTTGAAGGGCACACATCGAAAGTCAACACCATCTCATTTTCGCACGATAGTGAGAGCATTGCCTCTGGGTCCAACGATCAGACCGTCCGTCTTTGGGACACGCGAACAGGAGTCTGCATTCGTACGTTTGCTGGAATGCACAAAAAGCCCATACAACGAGTTTGGATCACCGCGGATGATAAATACGTCTGCTCTGCTTGCGATATGGATATCTTCATGTGGGGCACTAGTTATTCTAGCAGAAAGTCTCCGCACCATATTTGGTCCGTCAACAAGTATTACAAAAAATCGGCCACAATGTTCCCGGCGTGGTATGCAAAGTTAACCATGCTTGTTCCCTCAAGACTAGTTGGCCGCTTGTTCGACACAGATGATGGCACCATCATCTACACGGCAACTTCGCCTGATGGAACTGCAATAGGCTGTGCTTTCGGTGGGTCCGTCTTGTATCTAGAGAACTTTACACCGCAAAAAACGTGGCCAAAGCTGCGCCAGCCGCTAACTTTGGACGAGCCACCGTTGTATGCGGACGATTCTGATGGGCAGTTCACTGTTATCGCAATGACGCTTGACAAGACATTGTTGGTAACGTCCGGCGACGATGGTATCATCAGATTATGGAACACATCTCCAAAAAGCGACTGGAAAATTTTCCATGATACTTTCAAGGAGACAGTCGGTGGTTTCTGGCCCGCCCTAGACGGACGCAGTGTGCTCGTCAAACCAATGGTTGGCCTCAAGCTGGTCACGCCCGCGGGGACTTTGATCAAAGACTTGGATACGGGAGGGGACGCATTATCCATAGCTGGTGCTGTCCCATCCCCTGATTCGAGATACTTTGCTTACTGGGCGGAATATGTATGGAACGTTGACAAGAGCTTTAGCATCTACATCTATGATGCATCCACTGGTATCCGTCTCAAACGTATCGCAGGCTTCTTCGACATCACGTGTGGTAGATTCTCCGCGGAGAGCGACTTATTTGCTTGCGCACACGGGGAAGGAGTCGTGCAAGTCTGGGAACTTCCGTCCGCAGAGTGCAGGGTAACTATCACGACAGAACACGTCGCCATCACGGCACTTGAATTCCTACCAGGCAACAGCACTCTAGTGGTGGGAAGCGATTCAGGTCACGTGGAAATACGGATGTTGGGAGACGGTGTGATCGTACATCGCGTCGAGTCCTCGCCATCCAAAGTCTTAGCGCTCGCCGTGCCCAACGAAGCGCTGATCGTGATCATTGGTCATGAAGATGGTTCCCTATTGATCTGGGACCCATCGTATATCGATATTGGCCCGCACTGGCTTTTGCCCGAGTTATCGGGGAAAATGTCGGATGATGATCCCAACCATAACCTGATGGATGGCATTGATTTCATCAAATTCACTGAGGGTTATCGGACCATTTGTACCCGGAGCTTAAAAGGTGTTGTCTGTACATGGGATCTGGCTCCTTGTCTTGTGGAGTATGCCAAACAAGCAGAGGAGACATCTGAGGAAGATACGGCTGTCGGCACCATCACTCCCAACGAGTTGTTTCAGCCTTCCAATCTCCCCCATGCTGATGATACCTCTGACGGATGTTCAGTTGATCAAACTGAATCCAACGAGGGCGTTCCGACCGATTCCACACGTGCGGAAATCAGATCGGAGGTGGTCTCACAAGATGAAACCTCCACGGACGAGTCTACGGAACCCGAGATCCAAACAACCACGGAAGAACTCATCACGACGCCGATGACCTCTCCCCCTCTCCCCTCCACCCACATCCCGTCTCCGTCCCCGTCCCCCCCTCGTCGGCGTCCACCATGCAAATGCCCACACCATCTCCTCTCACGTTCAGATCGACACGTGGTGTACGATCGGTACTTTCGCAGTGCGTACTCGATCGACAGCCGGGAAGGCTGGGTGTACCGCGGCTCGAAGCGAATGTTTTGGCTTCCAGGGGACCTCCGACCGGAGTTTTCCAATGGGTTGGCTGCGTTTGAGGATCGGCTGGTCGTTCTCGCGAGGACACGGGTGCTGGTGTTTTTCGATTTGAGTGAGATTCCTATTTATTGATTCAAATTAATGGCTCGTATCTATGGCAACCATTGATATTTCTTTACTAGGACTGATGGTCGATTCGAGCGACAAACCGATATGTTATCCGATTCGCAGTTCCCTGGACTGGCCCAATCAACTTACAGAGTGAATTGTAGGATATTGAACGAGATACCTACGGTGTATTATGTTGTTGTACAAGAGAATGCGAAAGCTGATATCCCTGTTCGAAGTTCACGGGAATAAGCATCCAATGAGGGCATAATGTATGACGAAAGTAGGTCAGCTCCATCAGTTGCATAAGAACAAGCTCTAATGGATATCAGGATGAATGGTATTTACTGTAGTATGTATAAACCATGGTACACAGTATGGAAGTCGAATGAAGGATTGCAAATCGATAGGTATCAAATGAGAAATAGGAAAAAGTGAAAAGGAAAAGGAAAAGTCCACATGCTCGAAGTTAAAATGCCACACTAGTGATCAGTACCAATCTACGGCCCCAAGGAACCCGTCTTCCAAAGCGTCGCGTGTCAACACTGAACTACCCGATCAACGATCATGGGTACATACCGTCATCGACCCGCGAATTATCTCATGCATAAGGAGCCAAACGAATCTGTTCATCAGAAGGGTCGCTGGGGGCCGCTTCCACGGTGGCCGGATATCTCTTACTCTGGACGCCGAATGCTTGGTCGAAATTCGTCCTCTTGTAGCTGGACGAGAAAACGGAGTTTGTTCGACGGCTGTTAGGCTGTGTTGTGGACCTGCCACCGGAACAGTTGAAGAAAAATTTGAGAGACCCATAAATTTCCACGAAGAAATCCGCTGAGAAAATGTCAGAAAGTAAGGGAGGAAGAGGAGGCTTTCGTACTGTAATTGATGCTGTAAAATATTGGTTAGGGAAGGAAAATTAGCGGAAAATTAAACACACCTGTCCCACAACGGGCGCCATATACTAGTTGGTGGTGCACCTTCGACCATGTACTCTTTCCACGTATATGCCCACATCATCAATATAGAGAATATGACCATCTTAAGCCGACGCATTTAACAATCTATCTGTCGACATGTTAAAAGCCCTACCTCGATACAGATGGCCAGTGCAGTCAAACCGTCAGCAATATTGGTGGCTGTCCAGTATTCCGTAGCTGGCAAAATAAGCAACATTGGGCAAAAACTACTTCTCTCATAGGCTGCAAAAGACACACCATGGATGACAGATCCTTCGAGACCACTGAACTGTTTGATAGAAGATAAGATAGATATCCAAGGCGGTAATCTATGGCCATGAGAAAAATACTCACAACAAAGGATTGATAAAACGTGAACATCACGATAAGCTTGATCGACAAAAATTTGGCCAGAGGCCGCCGCTCTTTAAGCTCATCCTTGGTGAGGCCATAAAACAATAGTAATCCATACAGAGCGATGCTTGTCGTGACTCAGATAATCAATGCAAACCTGAAAGGATAAAACCACACCTTATACTGATGAAATCGATAAATTCCAAGTAGACGTTGGCATAGTGAATGTTCCATGACTCCGACGTACAGAGAATGTTGTATGCTTCACAAATAATACCCGCAATAGAGCATGCTTCATCTATGGTTCAGTGCTCTCTCACAAGGCAATTAACATAAAGGAATTACCAGGCCGAATGATGACATATTGAAGGACAGCCCACTGCAGAGAGTTAAGATGGTTACATCACGAGTCGACAAAGGGTTTACCTTGACGGTGTGCATAAAATATGGCTGGTATAACGATGAACCAAGTAAGTAATGCATGGAGAAGAAACAGGAGTAAGGTAAACCTTTGTGGGACGATATCTCCAGCAACAAAACTGTAGGGAAAGTTAGAGGAGTAGTAAGTGATGCAAATCGAAAGCATTACGGGTAACGGGAGTTTTCTTTTGTCCTTTCGTTCCATGGCTTTTTCAGCACTGTGGCCGGTTGCAGTATCTGCAACATACTCGATCAAGAGTAATCTGCAAGAATAATGTCGGCATATGCATATAGAGAAACAAAAAGGATACTCACAGGAACGCGCTGAGCGTAACTGCCTATAAAAAATTAGCTGTGATAATCGACACAGTTAACAAGCTCACCTCGTATGCTGTCAGACTAAGATGAGTCAATTCCACACAAAGGTAATCACAACCCACCTGCTTCTGCGAGGCTATAGTAGGTGTAACTGCGGAAGTACCGATACGAAAAGAACGAAATGACGGAGTAAACCAGTGGCATATACAACACCCGGAGACTAATGAGATAAATCATAAACACAACTTGGTCACAGCCAATTTGGCGGAACTCACACTTGTCGCTGCTCATTGGGCCTGTGATAGTTCCTAGAAAGACACTCCACTATGATGGCAGAGTTGAAGAAGTAGGAATGACTAACCGACAGTGCTTCCAAACCGTAATGAGAGTGATGAATACTGTCTGTAGAACATATTTCCTGAGTGTCAATGAAGAGCAGAGAGACGAGCGTACGATTGCGGCGCAGCCTCCAGCGATGGCCCAACCAATTCGATGCGTATCCCAGGTTACTCCTCCGACACTCCAAAAACTACTTTGATCGACAACTGCAGTGTTATCCGACGGGCATTTAGGTACAGTCATGTGTGGTTCGCCTGCGTTTCGAGACCTCTGGTTCGGTATCGGCAGTATCAAGGTCACTGAACAAAAGAAGGGTAACCTACCCCGTGCGAAGTTAATATATATATGTAGCGCGTTCAACTCGGCAACGTGTTTCGTTACGTAAGCCAACTTTAGAAATGAATAACCATCAATCCATTACCATTCACACTTGTCAACAAGAGCGTAGGTAAACAACTTCTTCGTGAGTTTCACCTTTGTAGCATACTCCGTACTCAACTAACGATCATATCATATCCAGTGTTCATCCCTCCTTCCGGGCGGCGGGGGTCCGAGTCACCAGCTAGGCTCAAACGGTTAACCATAGCCTGAAGTGAGCTTCATTACCATGGATTTTGAGTCTTCAATCATCGCACGCCTCTCCAATATGCTGCCTTCAAATCCGATACTAGCTGTCACGCGCACTGCTCTCAGACAGACTCGATTGTAAGCCCACGCGTGGGCTACGCGAAGGCCCAGCAGTGCCATGCACCCCCTTCCTGTATCGCATCGCTGACACGTGCTCGACGTCTATTGCTCGCCAACGACTACGATCACGAGCCCCACAGTGTCCGCGCCAACACGGCGCTCGATGTCCTTAGCGCTCAACCCCGAACGTTGCAACAAGTAAACATTTTGTCCGCAACCAGAATATTGCAGGTCTCTGTGGCAGCGACCTTAGTCTGTCTTTTGACCTACTATATCGCATCACATCCACAAAACAAAACTCAGTGAACTAACTGCAGCCCTTGGGTATGGCTTACCAGAATGTCTTCTTTTTCTCGGATGATCCCAGGATTGTGTGATCACGGAGGAGAAACTCGCAATCGGAGATCTAGAGCACTCGACGACGTCGGTAAGTGCCTTTGCTGATATGATGAAGTTTATAGCTCTGCACTCCGCGAATGGCGTCGATGTTGAAAAAGCTTGATGTTAGAAGATGAGATGTAATGATTTCCTAGTATAACATGTCTACAACAAACATCCTCGTGACCTCTCCTGATACGTACAGGCATCTAGTCCGCAGAGGAAGGGGAAGGGGTGTCGATCGATAGTGCGTGCTCACAAGAAATCCGTCGATTCGTATCGTACAATCAGCGAAGAAAGTCAGTAAACCCTTGGGGGTAGGTTTACTTCTTCTTGGATGCCTTCTCACCGCCCTTCTTGGCGGGAGACTCCGGACCCGGTACCGCCTTGCCCTGAAATGGTGTGAGAGGTGAGTCAAATGCCGACTCAATGTCGACAGATCGAACTAACAGCAGGGGGGGCAGCGGGAGCTTTCGAAGGGGGGGCGGGCTTGCCAGCGGCGGGGGTAGCTAAGCGAAGTTCAGCATTGCGGTCGCGTGCAGATCAAACCAGATAGAAAGACTGACCGGTCTTGGAACCTTTCTTCGACATGTTGGTTTAGTGCGAGCGTGGATGGGAGGTATGTGGGCTGGGGTTGTATTTTTCAAGTTGGATAAAGCGCGAGCCTTTATATCTCTCCTCCTCGCCCTGCCCTCAGCTTCGGGTGAGTTCGTAGCGCAATCCCTACCCCTGGCGATCCATATCTCCCGAGCATCAAAACGAGCAAAACGTTTGGGTCAGTCCAAAAGAACTTACTCACCGATAAGGTGCCAGTTTGATTTTGCTTTGTTGAGGCTTTGATCGTAACTTGAACAATCTTCAGAAACCGAATGAATTGATCAACGTGATGCTGCGGAGAATTGTGAGATGAACTGAAATGACAAATGTTCCATCGTATCGTCTCAGACAAACGCTCCTAGGATCTTATCGTGAAACGGTCGGAATGGTCGTCAATGGAACCAAGCCAGAATCGCGTGATGAACGACAACGAAAGTGAGTACACCCATTCGTCCCCAATAGGCGACGGATCTGGCCATACCCAACAACGGCGGAAGTCCGGGAGCATTTTCTAGATACCCTGTGAAGGTAGGTCCGCCTTCCTCCGTAAGTCTAGGCTGATGCGCGCATATGGCTGATCGGCCACTCCCGAACGCGACATCATGATTCATCCATAACAGAGCGAGATAGGACAACAGGCAATTACAATTTTAGATCTGTGGCATTGATCCTGCATGCCAGATCACGGAGTGCGTGGAATTTGCCCCTCTACTATCAAACTTCATGTTGATGTTGGTCGATAATGATAATTTGAGTCAGGGGGTTGAGGTCACACCAAAAAGCCCATTCATATATCGGGTTCTTGGTGATCTTCCAAGATAGGATTTGACTGTGGGTGTGGATGGTAAGTAGACAATTGAGTCATCACCTCATGGAAACTTCTGGAACTTATTAATGGAACAATCCTTCCATTCGTCAGACGCAGTGATCCGACCCAAGGTAATTATCGGACGGCCTTTGGACAGTTTGACCGTTTCTGCTGGACAACATCCAAGAGCTGGCTAGAAAGACGCGATGTCATTTTCTGTGACATGCCTCTTTCTCCATTTCAGAAGCCCGCTGTGGAAACACTCCCAATTCACCCCATCCCTCACTAAGACAAAGGTCACGCCTTCGAAATGAGGTAACCATGAGAGCGATTCCTATCTGCCAGGAAGAGGAACCACACACCGAGTTCCCTCTCTACTTCCTTGTTCCTAAGTTCATCATCAAAGAAGAGCTATTTTCAAGGCCGGAAGTAATCAGTGACCTTGACAGACGCGAAATTCCTCAACATGGAAGGCAACTCCCGTACTTACCATCTCACCGTAGGGTATCCCAGTTACCTTATGAAGTTGTTTGAAATGTGCGATCTTGGATCCGGGATATATTTCCAGGTGGTCAAGGAAATTGATCGCGGGCAATGACTCGACCCAGTCGTTATCGGTAACATTCGCGATATCTCTTCCGGCTGTCGAAGGCGACGAGACGGGAATCTTGATAAGCCAGAGAGCCTCGCGAGCTCTAGCGGTCCAGTCATTCCCCCGTCCCGCCGCAGTTAGCCAAGGGCCACATCAGCGTCACAATATCCCGGAGGGCCCAGTATAGTTCGGAAACTAGTGCGTACGACTCACAGTTTGGGCGCAAACGACCTCGATGCGATCGCGACAGTCAGATCCTTCCTGCTCTTCAGTCCGCACAGGATTTCCGGCACATCCTGAAAAAACTCGACCCTGCTTGGATCGCGGCCGCTGTCATAGACGACTCCTGTGACAGAGTCTTGCTTCAAGGGTGGTTCGATGTGGGAATCAATGTAAAAGTTCCACAACGTGTAACTGCCAATGAGGATGCCAGCCTATTATGAGGTGAGAGAGAGCGAACAAGTCGATTGTACGTTACTCCAAGTCAAAGACGATCAGCTTGGGGTATTTTCCGTCGTCCATCTTTGCTTTTTCCCTCTCGATAGAAAGATTTTGCAGGTAAGAATGGACATCAATGTGCGCCGCGCAGTTACAATTATAACTTTGGTTACTGCGGCTTCCCAGCTCCAGCGCTCTGGGAAGGATATTCCCACAGTAAGTGAGACTCGGAGCTGCACCAATTCTTCAATATTCTCCATGCTCCTGGGCTGCCTGCTCTGTGCTAGATTCTGTTACCACCGGGAATTCGTGACTCAAACGTGTTGATGTCCGACATTCAAATATTAAAATACACACTAAAAGACCATCACAAAATTCCTCACGCATCATATCGGAAAGTCGTTTGTTATACCACCGCTCATGCCCAAGTGTGATTCTCCAGGTCCACAGGCGCCTGTCGTAGATCGGTGTATCGCCAATTCGACATCGCTTGGTCTTCCAACGGAAGAGGGAAGACGGGCTCACGTCCTGACATCTTGGCCTTGTACCACGCGCTTGCAGTCCAAACATAGCCAGTTGGCGACCATTTAGCTTCGACAAGGAAAATGGCGTACTAAGAGAAACTTGGGGAACTCACTCATACATACTAACTTCACTTCCTCCCGTGTACTAGTAAAGAGGGTATGGAATGTGATTAGCGTCATGTGCGTGCGAAGATAAATTCCGGCGGAGCGGGACTTACTTGAACACTGCCCACCCAAGTAGGTAAACCAGCATGATTACCGTCAGCGGATGTCTCCGATTTCAAATCAGATACAGGCCATGTATCTCCACGGACGATGGTAATCCACGAGGAGGTGGCATCAGGGTACTGTTGACAGAAATATCAGTCTCAACGTGTTTCGTCAGTCCACGAATGCGGAATGGAATCACCTGCCAGACCATCACACCGCCATCTGTGCAGTTGAGTGGTTCGTGATCATCATCGCGTGGTATCTAGAACGTGAAAAAAATACTTACTCCAGCCTTGAGAAGCTGCCTGAGCGACGCACAAAGCCAGCATTGACGACGTCATGTAACCATTACTGGCATCCGCATCCGTCCCCGGTTTTCCTACGAGTAGCTTGTCCAGAGGGACACCGTTCGCTGCGATTTGGAAAAGCGCAGTTTCAGGCCAAGCAGACGAAGAAGTTGTCAAGAGGCCAGAGCAGGTCGTGTATTCCGAGGCCCCTTCTGTGATGCGGGAAAATCAGACCCAGACTTATCAATTTCTGTCGCTACCCACGATTGTAGAACTATGAATCAATGTTAATATTAGTAGTCATTTTAGAAAAATGGCATGTTGCGGAATGATCGATTGTTTATGCGCTCACTTGTATATTGTACTAAGTAGAGGTCATTCAAAAGGCCTATATAGCACGAACATCGATCAAATTAACTCACCCAATCGATTAACGACCCTGCTCCTTGATCAACAGCAAGATAACCTCCTCCACCCCATATATTTGGAGAGAACCTTGTTCCAATTTACTGGTTAACCGACCATTACTTGCCAAATCTAGTAGTTTTAACTCACCATGGTGCGACAGCTACGAGGAATCCGATCAACAGCCATCATATACTATACAGATGGAAAATACCCACGAGCATGGGTGAGAATATATTGTCCCTGCGGCAGATGTGTACGGAGCTGCTGGGTGTAGCTGATAAGCCAGGTTTCGGCAGAGCCTGTACCGCTCTGAAAGGCTGGGAGATCCTATTGCCGTAAAATTCCTGATCAACTGTATGTTCACATTTCCAAAAGTGGATTTAGACGCATCGTACCTCGTAATCGACGTCAATGCCATCGAGTCCGTATTGGATCACCCATGTAGCCATGGTGTCAGCTGCTGCTGTGGGATCGATCCCTGAGGACGTCGGCGTTTCGGTGCAGCCAAACGCCGAGACTATCAATGAGATCCCTGCAGAGTTGTACTCCTGCATATAGCTGGCACGCTGGCCGTCTGTAAGATCTTGCCAATTCTCAGCTTCGTCGACTGGGCCGGAGGCGAAAAGGAAACTGAGAGCACTATAGAAGGGCACGTTAATCTATTCTGCATGTCTGACGCCCACGTACAAGACATCGAAACCCTACTCGGTGAGAACGTTAGAAATAAGCAGAGTATTAGCATGTGAGTGTATCATTGCTTGCCTGAAGGTCTGAAGCGCTGGGTAACGGGTTGAGCCACAAATCATTATAAGCCAAGAAGTGAGGAGCAGCGGGTGTTGATGTCTTCAATAGACTGAGAGCAGGAGGACTCAGTACTTTGAGTTTGTCGAGTAACGGGATGGCTTGTACGGACAAGGCTGTCAAGGACACCATTACACCGGATCGAAGCCTCGAGCGAGCTGCAGGAGTCGACTACTTTTACAGATACTACGACAATTTATATGTCGATTGGGAGGCCAACGCAGGTTACGGGATGATAAAAAATTACACTGGGCGTTCTGTTGCATGATGAACGGAGGACTGACTGTAAAACTAAGGTAACCGTAATAAAGTCCTCGGGGATGAACAACCCGGATCTCCATCGACACCTCAAGGTTGTGTTGGGACAATTTTTGTTTGAACCAGACGGGTTCTTAAGTATCAGGATGGTGGTGAGGGTATGTACCGTGAGAAGTGGCACTTGTTCTTTGCTGTAACTTTATTAGTTTTAATTAGTTCATTTAGATTTGATGATACTTCCAAGAACATCATCTCCAATGCACAAACGCAAACATCGCAAATCTGTTCGGTCGGACGATCACTGGGAACAGTCTGTACACGATCTTTCTCAACAATCATTCAGGGCCGAAAATCCAGATGACCTACCTCTTGATCCTTGTCTTTATATCCAAGCTCACGAAGCTGACATTGTTCGTGGGCCACGCGCATCGTCCGGGCGCTCGCTCGAGTGTCACGACCCATCAGCCATATTGACCACCAGCAATTCGAAATCTGGTCTCATTCGATGGGGTCTACCAGAGCGTCTAGACGACACAGACAAAGCTTGCGCTCAACTGCCGAGCAAGCCTTCGCTGTGGGTAGATAGGTACGTCTGTTCACGAGTTTCCAGCGTTCGCTTGGCGGGAATGCAGACTGCACGATGGAACCACAAAGGAAAGAGTAACATACTTGGCACCACATGACGCACAATCAACTCGCGCCGTCCTCAGGAGTGATTTGTCTACCTCTTCTACGCTTGTCACCGAACTTGGCCTCACCTTCTGCGATACAGGTTCGACGTGCGGCTTTTACTAGATGATTTACCCGACATCCGATTGGAAAGCATGCCAATCAGACCACTCTCCCCGAGCGGGTGGTCGGACCTTCCATCAGACTCTGAAGACATGTTCTTCTTCTCTCCAGATGAACTCGAGGATTACCGCCGTGACAAGCGGCGCAGGTTGATCGACCGTAGCCGAGAAGAAAGATTGAAAGCCCTTGCGACTATAGATGGCGAAGAAGATCCGGATCCGGATCCATGGGGTGGTAGCGACGAAGAGGTGACGTGCCATACCTACGTGGTCTTTCTCTTCTTACGGGTGTACGTACAGCCAGACGAAGCTCAGAAAGAGCTCATTCAGAGGACAGCGACTCATATCATTTCATCCCCCAATTCCGCTCAGCTGGAGATGAGGATTTTGGCCAATTATGGCACTGACAAAAGGTTCGCCTTTTTGAGGGGTCGCTGGTCTCGAGTTTGGAGAACGGAAAAAGAGAGAGCAAGGCAGCGGATAGTACAAGAAACGGAAAAAGCCCACTCTCCAACGGCTCCCGCTCTTCTTGGAGGGCTCGCGAGCTACGGGGATAGTGATAGCGACGATGAAGACGACTCAGCGGACAAACAAACGGATGCGCCGAAATATGGCGACCCTAGCAACGAAGATGTTGTGAAGGAAGCTCGAAGGGCAAGGGCGAGAGAGTGGTCCGCTCGGCGTCGAGGGGAACAATTCTCGCAGCCAGAAGAAGTTCAACTCGCTGACAAGGCTCCGTAGCAAATAGAGGCCGTGTTAGTACAGTACTGACTCTGTTTTGAGCATCATGCACATGTCCGACATGCCCGAGTGGTTTGGTCGTATGGGGTTGGCCGGCCTGCGTGTACACTGTATTTGTCATGTCGGCCTCCTCCTGAGAATGAGAATTCAGCCACCGCACCCTCTCCCATCCCACCATGAACATCCAGGACCCCACCAAAGAACGCGACTATCTCCCGATAGCTGATCACGGCCTGTATGTGTGTCTTTATCTCCCCATCGAAAGGTCTGACAGTATTTCAGGATCGGTAATCTGAGGACTGCGGCTCTGGTATATATAATTCGTCTTTATCGCGATTGACGCCTAACGAAAGTCTGTGCACTAGATCAGCGTGGATGGCTCTGGTGAGTCTCCTATCTACACAAGTTGGGATCTGGTGCCTCAGATCCTTCTGTGTGGCGCGTCATTGACACCCATTTCTTGCATCTAGTGGAAAGCTACTGTATTCCGAACTTTGATTCCCCTTCTGTGTTCGCTCGGATCCTCGACAAGGACAAGGTTTGATAGACTCGTCGGATCCGATGTGGCTCTCGCTTACATCATAGGCTACAGGGCGGTCATTTCTCGGTCACCCCAACCGTTCCGTTCACCACAAAACAGAACTATCTCCCCAGCTCGAATGTCTTGCAAACAAAGTAAGAATTATTATTCGTCGTGAACTTTTGGTTTGTTACTGATTAATGCTCCCAGGTTCCTCCATGACAAGGGGGTTGTTTGTGTCACTGGTGAACCAAACACCCATCGCCGAATGGCAAAGTTTGACGTTATTATTGTTTAGATTTCTTGCCGCGTCAGGAAGACGGGGATAATAAGCGACCTTTGCTTTTCTGGCTGGTAAGGCGCGTCGAGGTGAGCCATTGGCCTCTACGGAATGCACTTTGATCTTACTATGTTGCTATCCAAGGTCATCCGTGGCACTCTTCCGCTTCGTGTCGAGTGTGCACCGGCTTTCAACTATGCCCGGGATCAGCACACCACTCATCTTGTCCCAGATGACACCATCCCGTATCAAACACAAAACAAAATCCTCTTTCGCTCACCGAATCTAAATCTAGATTTGCGTTATGTAGCCGAGAGCACGATCGACAATACGCATGCCCCTGCGGTTAATTTTGACATCCTTGACCTGTCCTCGAAGGGCCATCTTGGTCCCGGAGTATCTTGCAACCTTTCACTCGACGAAGGACAGCGCGTGACGTTTGTACTGAGAATTTCCCCCGAGGATGGCTTTCGCAGTGCTGCTCAGTTCAGGCCGACCCAAGCACATGCTGACGAGCTTGGAGTGTCCCTCGAGAGTACGTCGAGCCAGCCACATGAGAGCTATTGGAGCTAATTTTGTGTAGGGATGATCAAGGGTGTCGCCAAGCTGCGTCCTGATGAAGACCCAGTACTGACCAATGTATGTCTTAGCTCGTTTCGCGCAGAACGTGACCCTCTAAATTCGCACGTGTACCTAGGATTTAATCAATCATCTCTTGACAGTATGTCCTAGCTATCTTCCGGTCCTTATTTTAACGCTGAATATTTCTTAGTCTACGAATAATTATTGGAACACCTGGATACGGAAATCTAGCTATCAGGGATCTTGGAAGGAAGCTGTTCATAGGAGTGCTCTCGCACTGAAATTATTGATATACGAACCTACCGGTAGGTAACATCAGCACTTCCCCGATTGTTACTGACATCACAAAAAATCAGGCGCTGTTGTTGCCAGCCCAACTTTCAGCTTGCCAGAGTACATTGGCGGAACGAGAAATTGGTATGTTCATGATTATACCCGTCTCGGTATAGTATTCAGCTTGCTTGTCTAGGGACTATCGGTATGCTTTGGAATGTAATGACTCGAGGATTACCATAAGCTAACTTCCCGTCGAGCGCATCGTGGATTCGTGATTCGTCATTTACGCTCTATGCGCTCATTCGTTTGGGTTTCACCCAAGAAGCTAACGGTCCGTTTCGTACTAATCAATTCGGTTTCTACTTGTTGCTAAAAACGCCATAGCTTATATGGATTTCATCTTCGAGAGACTTAGGAACAAGAATCCAGATGGTTCACTCCAAATCATGTGGGTTATTCTTCCTTCCAGTGAATATTAGCGTCCTCAACGCATATCTGCGGGTCAGGTACACTATCCATGGTGGGATCATCATCTTTATTAGTAGACTACTGTTGATCAAGGGAGGGATCAGGTGGCAAGGACCTTGAAGAAATAGAACTGAACCATCTCGATGGGCACAAGGGATCAAAGCCTGTCAGGTAAGTAAACTCAACTATTAATAGAACAACTCTGATGTTTTGTGGGATAGAATCGGGAATGGTGCCGCCGATCATATTCAACTCGTGAGTCTTTATTGCATGATCTATGACAACTGATTGAACCCGTTTTTATCAAGGACATTTATGGAGAGTTGTAGGTTTTCGCCGTGGATGTATTAATAATTTTGAGTAATTTTGCAATGAAGGATGGATTGCATCTACCTAGGACAGAAGGTGTGTATAGGATGTTCGCTCCGTAATTTAGTAGCTGATTTTTTTTGTCTAGTTTGGCCGTCCCCTGGTTCGTCGAATTCTATCATGACGATGCAAAGTAGCTGACAATGTGTAAAATAGTCGTACGACACATGGTAGGCATTTTGGACTTCATAGATGAGTGAGTATTGACATTTGCGTACGCTTAAAGGGTGCTGGTTCGGGAACTGTAAGTCGTTTGGTCTCAATTAGAGTGGTATAACTTGACGGTTACACCTCCTTAGTGTGGATTGTAAGGCTTCATTATCTATCTCTGGTTTACCGGTTGATATCACTGCATATCAGTCGTCGTGAAGAACTACAAGGAACCCGACTTGTATGTGTTTTCAAGTCCTTTGTGTCGTTAATATGGATGCTTAGGCTCATAATATTTGAAAGATCCATATGGTCAGTGCGATTCAGGGGAAAGTGTGTTAGGTCTGAATATCTCTGTGAACATCACAGGGAAGTTCGCGGCAAGAAACGCCACTTTACGGTGCGTTGCATGTCTAGGAAGAGAAGAATTAATATTCTCATATGTTGCATATATAGTATTCAAAGGTAGGTTGTGTGTCGAAACAAGGCGTGCTGCTGAACGGCGTGATGAATTGGTAGATTATGCTTTGGTGAGTTCTCGGGCTTCGTATGGCCTCATGCTGACAAGCTTGAGCAAGGGTGGCGATCGACCGAGGTAGGAATCGTCCATTGATGTTGAGGGAAGATGATTTAATACTTCTTCCAGGCCTGCGCTTGGCGGACAAACGATCACTGCCATGTCCAAATCGAAACAAGTGGATAGCGGCAAGGGATGAGTTGTATGAAGAAATCATGTGCAAAGCCTGGAACCCGACATTGAAGGCCTTTGGTCAAAGCTACGAGGAAACCGACGTCTTAGATTCGTCTGTCCTGATCATGCCACTCGTATTCTTTATGACCCCGGTCAGCGTTGTGGCATGTTTGTCTGACGAAAGCTCACATGCACTGTGTTGCATTCCTTCCAGTCCGATCCGCGATTTGTGAACACGCTAAAGCAGATCTTGAAGACTCCAGAGAGAGGCGGCTTGACATCGAACGTGAGACACATGTCAGGTTTGCAAGATCAGTTCTGAACGTGTTAATAGAACCTTGTTTACCGCTATGACGTGAACAAGAGCGACGACGGAGTTGGAGGCGAAGAAGGGACATTCTGTTTGTGTACGCTGTGGTACGTTGCGCCATGCGTGGACGTCTGCTTCCCATTACAGATTTGACTTCATCCCTAGGTGTGTCGAGGCGCTGACACGTGCTGGGGAATACGAGAAGCCATTGTTGCAGCGTGCGATCACGATGTTCGAGGTTAGGATTTGTGACACTGCGCTTTCCTACGCCAATTCAACCATTTTTAAAGGACTTTTTGCAATACTCCAACCACGTTGGATTGTGCACTGAGGAAATTTCGGAATCTGGGGAAGGGTACGTCCACTTGGGTCGTCCTGAGATTCCTGATCCGCTAAGTTTTCACAGCTTGGGTAACACCGTTCAAGGTTTCACGTGAGTATGCGAATCTGTCGCGTACAAGTTTATTGATCGATATTCTAGACACGTCACCTTGATTTCGGCCGCGTACCATCTATCGAGGACCTTGTCCACTCGCAAGTAGAATCGCGGGCTGTAGATTGTACAAAGTTTGTTTGTGTATGGAGGATAAAAATGTACTCACGTGACCTGGTATACACGACGTGTCCACCAAGTTTAGTTTCGTGTCTACTATGGACTTGTTACACACTCAGTTGGCTGCTCTGCAACACCGGCTAGCGTTCGTGGCGACCGAGCCAATTGACTGGAAATTCTATGTTCAAACATGTTCATGGGCGGTGACGCTTTTCGAATCCTATCTTTTGTGTGTTTTTTGTTCTCCTCCTGGTATCATTCTGATGGCCAAGTCAAGACTTCGCCAGTACCCGCTCTATTCAAAGACGGAACCCCCCGCAGTTCTCGCCAGCCACTTCGATTCGGCCACGTTCCGCAATTCCCAGTTGTATGGCAGGGACAAGGCCCAGTTCTCGCTCGTCACCGGGTTACTCAAGCAAGCGCTTGATTCTGCGATGCTGCACTATGGGTTCTACGCCTGGGCGTGGGACATGGGCGGTCGGATCATCGGGCGGTTTGGATACAGTAGCGAATACCAAGTGAGCCAACGTTTTTTTTTACCGATAGTGTTTGCGACTGACCCTCGAACGTGATCCCCAAGATCATCCAATCACTAGCATTTGCCGGGATCCTCTTCGTGTGTTCAACCGCGGTTAGCATCCCGCTTTCGGTGTACCAGACATTCGTGCTCGAGGAAAAACATGGGTTCAACAAGACGTCACCCACCCTTTTCGTGACCGACCTGCTCAAGAGCACGGTGCTCGCGGCCGTCATCGGTGGACCGTTCCTGGCTACGTTCCTCTACGTGTTCGAGTGGGCCGGGGACCGGTTCGTACCCTGGCTTATGGCGTTCTTGTACGTCTCTCGTTCCGTTCTCTTTGCGTTATAGTTTTTGCAACGGATGCATCTAGGCTTTTGTTCCAGATCGTCATGGTGATCTTGTACCCGACCGTCATCCAACCGTTGTTCAACAAGCTCTCGCCCCTCCCAGAGGGTGATCTGCGCGCGCGAACGGTGGCGTTGGCGCGCAAGCTCAAGTTCCCCTTGAAGCACTTGTACGAGATCGACGGTTCGAAACGCAGCTCGCACAGCAACGCCTACTTTTTCGGCCTCCCCTGGGTGCGCTTACCACTTGCCCTCTCGTCTCCCGTCCTGACAGGTCCTTGATATAGAGTAAACATATCGTTATCTTTGATACGCTCATCAAGGAGAGCAAGCCCGAGGAAGTGGAAGCGGTGCTCGGTCACGAGCTTGGGCACTGGTATTTCATGCACCCAACCAAGTTGCTGTGCATCTCGCAAGTCCACATCTTTACCGTGCTCGCGCTCTTTCCGGCATTTTTGCACGCCCCGCAGTTTGTGCGCGCGTTCGATTTCTCACAGACGGTTTCCGCCAAGCCACCAACGATGGTAGCGTTTTTGATGTTTCAGGTATGCTGGTTTTCTCCGTTTGGCAGGTTTCCTTTGAGAAACACACGTTGGCGGTTATCCACTCCTTTATTTTCTTTGTTCATGCGTCTGTTTCTTTTCGTCTCACCTCACTTTAACTGGATGTAACTCACCTCATCTCACACCATATATCCAACATCCTCGGATGTACATGTAGATGATCCTGACGCCGATGGAAGCCGTCATTGGTATTGCCATGAACGTCGTCTCACGACGATTCGAATGGGAAGCAGACCGGTTCGCATGTGAATTGCCAGACCGGCTCAAGGAGGCTGAGATGGAGAACATGGGCGATCGGCTCGGAAGGGCGCTGATCACGTTGCACGTCAAGAACCTGTCGACGGTTTGGGTGGATTGGATGTGCGTGTCTTTCACCTTTGTTATCATTCCCCTTCCCTGCTTTCCATGAGGACTGACGGTGTATCCCCAAAGGTATTCGGCGTACCACCATTCACATCCGACCCTCATGGAGCGACTCAAGGCGCTGGAGGGGTTCAAGGCGGAGCGCACCGCCAAGGAAAAGAAGGTGATTTGAGTTTCCTCGGGAAAAGTAGAATCCAGACCCACCCTAGGATCCGTCACAATATACCCCAACATCGCTATTGTCCTTGTTTTGTCCGGGTAATGATATGTTAAAAATGATCCCGGGGAGGGGGTATTACTTGAATATTACTTGGATCCATCGTCTTGACCTCCACGTGTTCCGTGGATCACGACCAGATCTGAGGGCAGTCTCGTTCCAAATTACCAACAAGTTCATAGACGCGTTCCGCATTCTCGACCTACATGGCCAGCTGTATGTCTGCATCTTCTTCCACCACAGCTGCCGCACGTGTGACAGAATACGTCTGCGCATTGATCCCGCCCCGCTCGATATGGACACTTTTGAATGGCATGGGCACAGCGAGCCAGATCAAACCGACAATGAGGGTATCGTTTAATTTGCGTCCGGCGCAGGAAAAATGAGAGAGGCACGTACCTCGTCCGTGTCGAAAGTAGTAATCCGTACCGTTGGGTCCGCAGTCGAACGATCCTAAGCCAACGGAGGGACGTACTAACGTGCTTCCACCTCCACCTCCCCCGCAGGATTGGCAACTCTGCGCCCTTGCATGCCTCTAAAATGCCTCATACGCACGGACGAACGAACTTGGCCAGATCAACCACCCTTTTTTCCCCCATCCGCATTCTTTCACAAGTCACGCACCGAAAATGAACATCTCCCCCGCCGTCCACCCGCTGACATGCATTCGATTCTTGGACAGCAACCCAAGAGAGGTACGACGCGACAGACACGAACACGATCCAGGCAAGCACGCCAACCTTGGGGGGTTTTGTCCATTGGAATCGGTGTACTAATTCCGCAGGGATGGTTGCCCCGAGTGGGACGGATAGAAGGGCCACGGCGTAAACGCTGGCAACTCAGAGAGTAGCGCACCGGGAATCCCATGCGGTGGCTGAGGCATCGACACTGTGCTCTGGCCATTTCCACGCTGCTACGACTTGGACTGATGAATGTTTGATGTACTCACTGCGTACCACGGCGGTTCACGACCGTGACTCGGACACTCCGCTGAAGAATGTGGGTCTGTCGGAATGTTAGACTGTCCCCGGGCCGCGAATTGCGTGGCTATGACGTAAATTTATATTTTCAGCAATTGTCTCGATCTTTCAATGTACACCTTGTTATCTGCCACTCGCGAAATGGTAGATGGTTCGTGGTTCCTTCGTTTGGCGCTCTCAGCAGCTAAATGACGATCCAAGATATTCATTCACAAATGAATAGTACATCAAGGTAATCATGATACAGTTGCTTGCTCTGTTGACTCATCACATAGTACTACAAATTCTTCGAGCTTTGTCACGGAACTAAGCCTTCACGCATCACGGAACAATTTGAAGCTGTTGTCGCTAACGTTAAAAAGCCACGTGCAAACGAATAGTCAAAGAACTCACTTGAAACCCTCACCTATAGAAACATAGTACGACGATGAGAGATGAAATTTAAAAGGACAGAACAAAGCTTACTAGGCTCTATGGTATTACTGAAATACGATCCCTAATAATCCACTTTAGAACGAGCACAAACACATCACAGACCACTTACCCCGCCGAATAGGACATTAACGGAACCCCCATAAGGGGGATGGGGATGGTGAGACCCTTTGCTGCCATGGCCAGTGAGGAAAGTGAGCGTTTTAATGCCAGAAGACACCTCGACGCCGAACCTGTGACTCGCTGATTAGCAAGGAATAAAATGGTCGGACAGGTGATGTATTACGGTCCAATCAACCTGTACTCGGGTTTATTCCCTCCGTTTGGTTTGCCGACAAGTATCCCAGTCCCAGTGAAAATCGCATCGGCGGGATACGTGACGTCCGGTAATTTGATAATCTTGGCACCTGCAGTGGTGACCTCCATAGTGGCCCAGTCTAAGATCAACTTGGCGTCAGGAACGACGATAGTAACGAGCAGTGAAGCCAACTTGCCTGAATCGATTTGCATGCGAACTGAGATAATGGTGGCCATGATCAACGGTTGTGAATAGTAGTTTGTTGTAAACTTGTAAAAGGATCTGGAGTTGTTGCAGTAGCCTACAGATAGGAAGGTATTTATACAAAAAGCCCATCCAACCAATGCTGGGCCTCCATCCACGGACCTGTGTTTGCATCCGAATCATTCTTGCTGTCAGCGAGTGTCCTGATAACATAATACCGATAACAAGTTCTTGTGACCTCCGGCGATGGTGCTCACCCGGCATCCCACGAGTCATGCCAGCATCAGAGCAACATGTGTTTGCTTGCAGGAACCACAAATTATGTCAAACAGTAGCCTGTGCAGAAACGAAACGGCGCCGGCGAAGCGAAATAACGATGATGAATACTGTGACTTCGATGACGTGATGCACAGATGTTCAAACTTGATCTTCCCTGACATCATGCGCAATTCGGAAGCGAAGAGAGGGGGAATGGTGAATCCGTTCCTGTGGGTCAGACCGGTATTGAATGGGCGGATTCTTGTGTTATAACCCCGTAAGGCAAACTGCAGGGAGGTACATGGAATGTTTGTTTCCTTTTTGTGTATCAAGAGCGGCATCTAATTTCATCATTTGTCAATCCGTATTAGTTGCAATAGTGCGGGCGGAAACCTTGTCTGACTCTTGCATATTGACATACAACTTTTTGTACTGGTCGAAACTCAAGGTGCATGTGCACATGGGGAATCAACTCGGACACCGTACAGGCACTGAACATGCTGTAACTACGCGAAGAATAGAATATGTCAGGTGGATCGTATGCACACTCTTTGATTTTTGCTGTTCTTCTCCCCCTGCTTTTTAAATAAAATAAAATAAAAAGAGGCTGGAGGTCTTCCAAGACATTCAGCATACCGACCATTCGCATTCGACGATCATGGAGCAACTCAACCTGAGGGTGGAGGTTCAAGGCAGAGCGCACAACCAAGGAAAAGAAGGCAGTCCGGTTTCTCAGCAAAGATAGAATTCAAATCCATCAGTGAATCCATCATAGGTAAACAGAAAAATAATTATGGAGGGATATTACTTGAATATCGGTTAAATGCATCTTGAATCACAGACGAGAGTCAAACATGTTCAGCCTTCTTCGTCCTCTACCATCACCCGCGGCATGTCTGCATCTTCTTCTACTGCCGCACCAGTACGAGTGACAGAGTATGCCTGAGCATCGACCCTGCCCCGCTCGACATCGACACTTAAGAGTACGGGCACAGCAAGCCAGATCATACCAACAAGGAAGAAAAAGGCGTAGCGAATGTTGCCAGTTCTGTCGGCTATCAGACCGACGATGAGCGGACCTACGAACGAGCTTGACTATCGTTGCGTTGATCCGCCACCCAATATGAATATGTCAGCGCTTCTGTGCAAAATCAAACGAGGGAAGCGAGAACGACGATACCTTGTCAGTGATCGAAAACAGTCCGTACCTTGAATGGGTGGTCCGAAGTCAGATCAACCAAACGCATCCCAAGCCAACAACGGAACGTACCAACGTGCTTCTTCCCCTGGCGGAATCAACTCCGCATACGACGCCCTTGCATAACTCTGAAAGGCCCCATACGCAAAACCTGCCCACAACTTTGGTCAGACCAGCAACGCTCTTTTTTTTTCATCCACGTTCCCTCGCACAACACGCACCGAAAACGACCGCAAGCCCAAACATCTCCCCCGCAGTCGTCAACCCACCGACATTCATCTGCCTCACAAATGGCAGGAACCCGAGACATCCGTACGCGGGTACGAGCGACACGACGATTACGAGCCGGACGAGCACGCCGAGGTTCGTCCATCCGAACCGGCGTTGTAGGGTGGGGAATGCGAGCGAGCCAAGGATCCCACACGCGGGGGTGGTCGCGCCGACGAGTACGAGCGAGGATGAGTCCATGTGCAGTGTCGTCTTACCGAAAAGGATCGCTACTGAGCTGATGGTCGCGAAACCTGCGAGCATGCGCGAGTTCTGTAAGGGAGATGGCATGAGAATAAGAGGAGAGGAGATGTACCGTCAGAGAGCAGGAACCATGCGGCGAGGTATCGAAACGTATGCTGTAGCCGCTTCACCTCTGACCAACGTAACATTACTCCAAGCCGTTTCCACGCCGCTATAATTTGGCCTCTTATTCCCAATGGACGCTTGAGGTGATCGTCCTCCGCCGCATACGATGACGAGCCGCCGGGAAGCCATAAGGCAGCGGGTACCGAAAACAACAGCCACCATACTCCACTAAGTCCAATGGCCAGTCGGAGCGAGAATGTGGACCCGTTGAGCTGTGTAACGGGCACAAGGGCGAGCAGGAGCATCAGAATGCCCGCAACATAGCCTGATGCGATACCCTGTGACGAAATGCGCGAGGTCGCGCGAGAAAGTGCAGACACGTAAGCGTCGTGGGTTGGGCGATTCGTGCGTGTGGCAGCGTCGGCGGTTTCAAGCAACGGCGCAGAGATGGAGTCGAGGTCCGCATTTGCAGAGAGGCCATTTTGCTCTTGAACCACCTCTGGGGACTCGCGGGCGAGTGAGGGGAGATAGGCGTTCATGGCGACGACGGATGCCCCGAACCCGACGTTGGCACAAATCGCGAAGAGGGCAGAGAGTAACCAGAGGACGGATGAGGAAGAGAGGAAGAGGAAGAGGATGGCAGCGGAGGCGCCTGCGACTGCGAACAAGAGGAGCAGAGGCTTACGGGCGGTCGCTGACAGGAAGGTCGTCAAGAGGGAAACGAACGAGACAAGGCTCGACTTACGACTGTCTGCGATGTTGCCCATGGATATGACGGTAAGTGCTTGTAGAGCGACGGAGATGGAATTGACGTAGAGACTTGGACATGGTTAGGAAGCGTACAGACCGAGCAAGACGGCGACGGACCTGAAGCTGGCCGTGTCCATCCAAAGCCAACCAATCTTGACGGAACAGCGTTCTTCCAGCTGACCAGCAGACGAACATGGTTCGAGGTGATCTGGCTCCAAGAATCCGTTGTCCCTCGCGAACTGCTCAAGGCAAATTGGGAGGAAGAGCGTGAGCGACACGATCACAAAGACTTCGCTGTTCGTCGTGTCGGTAAAAAGTGAACAAAAAATGTGAGCAAATACCTCGCAAAAGCATAGCTGAGCCAGCCAAAGAGACGACGGGTGTACGTGCTCGTCATGGTCAGGCCGGCTCGGGATTTCCTACACAGGAAATCATTGAGCGCTCGGCACCACAACTTGAACTTAAGTTATCGACCGACGAATCAGTTACTGTTACTGTAGTTGCTTTCTGTCTCAGCTCTGGAAAATACTACAAGCTTCCTTTCTTTCGGGGCCTCGAAAGACACATCAATAATTTGAAGTGTAACAACATGGGCTCAATCAGATCTGGCGAATCACGGAAGGAAAGTTACCCGCCATGCCGGGTTCAGAGTAACCTGAAACTGACGTGAGTTGTATTTTTTTGAGGCTATGTCCGATTTGGCGGAGGAATCTGGCTCAGACGAAGTGAGGCGGGGACGGAGCGTATGACCTCTCTTGCCTCCTGTCCCCTTTGGTTGTCTCTTTTTATAAATAAATTTACTACTTGGCATACTACGTAGTGATCAAGACTTGCTCCAATATTAGGAGGTCTGATCTGAGACATATGCTCGGCCGATTATTCGGTCACGCGTTGCTTGTTCTTATTTGGTCTAATGGACCTCAACAAAGTCGATACCTTCCTTTTCCAGTAAAGTAAAGAGATGAGTGACAACAGGACCCTGGACGGCGGAACACCCGGGGTGATGCCCAGTGAGATCATGATGACCGTCGCTCGCGACTCGCGTGAGCATCGGCACTATGGCCCGGGGATCCCGTTGTTGATAGCGCTCACTCCCCCTTTTGCGTCTGATGCTTCAAGTCGCCTGTACGGTGCTTGTCTTTGCGTGACAAGCTTGGTTTATTGAAGTGAGGGGAGAAGGCAAGCGTGGATACACCGAGACCGTTCGGAGGCAAAATGAGCTGTGGTTGAACTACTTACACCGCGAAATTGGAGGGGAGAACCAAAATAGAAAGATGGGAATGTACGTGGAGCAGTCACAGGCCAACGGTCAAGTTCTCTCGCGATGAAGTTTCTCGGTGGGCTCGGCTTTCTGCTGTCGCTGGTCACTCTATGCTTTGCTGCGTCGTCGCAATCAGTTCTGGGCTTGTTTGCACAAGACCATGGTCGACTTTCCGCCGCGGCTCACACCGCACCCTACGACGATGGGTTGTTCACACCCATTGAGCATCTCAGTGCCCTCTCAGTTGAAAGCTTCACTACCCTTGGTCACCCATACTTTCCAAATCACAGCGTCAGAATAAAAAAGTCGCAGTTTTGTGATGGAACTGTAAAGTGAGTTGGTAACTCTGCCCTGTCTGTCCAACTTTTGACACGCGAGTTTCTACAGTGCCTTCACGGGTTACATTGACGTTGAAGCTCGACACATCTTCTTTTACTTCTTTGAGAGCCGCAATGATCCCACGACAGACGACGTCATATTCTGGACCAACGGTGGTAAATCCGTCGTTGCATATCATGAATCTATGACAATGCCGCTCTTGCAGGTCCAGGATGCTCTTCTAGTTTGGGTCTCTTTATGGAACTCGGCCCTTGCAGAGCTCTTTCTGAAAACGGCACCACATATCACCCTGAATCATGGAACAACAATGCAAACATCTTCTTTGTCGATCAACCCATTGGCGTTGGCTTTTCGTACGCTGACTACGGTGAAGCTGTGGTATGTAGCGCTCCCTGTCGACATGAATCACTACCGTAGCCAATCCTCCCACAGAGCACGACTGAACAGGCCGCTAAAGACATCGCCGCATTCGTATCCATTTTCTTTGAGAACTTTGCTGCGTTTAAGGGCCGTGCTTTCCACATGGCGGGCGAGTCATATGGTGTAAGTCTACGCAATCTATACTATCTAGGAAAATCGGAAACATGGATTGCTAGGGTCGATACATCCCTGTCTTCGCCGCCGAAGTGTATGATCAGAATGCCAGGCTGGTCGCGGCCGGGTTAACCCCCGTTAACTTGCAGTCCATTATGATCGGTATGATTATGAGCCTTCCCTTGAGCGACTGACCAACGCTCGAGGTCAGGGAATGGCATCACCGATTATTTCACCATGTCCGCGTCATACATTGACATGCAGTGTACCGCTGCCTCGGTGTTCCCAATTTCGAGCATTAGGTGAGTTAAATATGAGATTTCACAATGCCATCACTTACTGGCAATATTATTCAGTTCATGTGTGCGGATGAAGCAGGCCGTGAGTTTTCTCATATTTCTAGAGATTTCGCTTGTTGACGTCGGGTGCAGTTGCCTCGGTGCCAGAAATGGACTCTCGAGTCATGTATCGACCGATATGATGCATTGGGTTGTGGTGCGGCCCGCGACTTTTGTGAAAACGAGCTTTCTGCTCCGTTCATGGCTACCGGTACATCCGAAATTTATTGATCGCATCGACAGCACTAATCAATGCTGTAGGGATGAACCCATACGACATCAGCAAGCCCTGTGAGGGCGAACCCAACGACCTCTGTTATCCTGTAACGAGGTAAGGCACATGTCCCTGTCTGATGAGTTTTCATGAACCAGTTTTAGACATATCACAAACTACCTGGACCTTCCTTCCACTCGCACGCTGCTGGGCGTGGATCCATCCGTCGGTGGAAATTTCAGCACTTGCAGCGATACTGTCTCAATTGCATTCAACAACGCTCAGGACGAATACCACCAGACTTATACCCAGGTTTCTGCACTCCTCGAGCGCGGTGTGCGTGCACTCATCTATGTCGGAACGTATGACTGGATCTGTAACTGGATCGGTAATGAACGCTGGACGCTCGAGATGCCCTGGACTGGACAGGAGGCATTTGTGAGCCAACCTTTGAGGGAATGGACGGTCGATGGGCAGGTTGTAGGCAAGACGAGGAGCGCTAGAGGATTGACGTTTGCTACTATCGATGGGGCTGGGCATATGGTACTAGGTCCATTTTTGCATTCTGGGATGTGATATACTGACGAACGCTCAGGTTCCGTATGATAAACCCAAGGAGGCACTGGTGCTTGTACAGAAGTGGTTGGCAATGCAAGACCTATAAGCCCTACGCAATTCCCTCCAGGTGGGTGTGTTATTCGAATGTGACGGTGTATTAGAATAGCACGCACATCGTGCATATGAAAGAAAGCCCGAAATTCAATTCAATTGTGTGCCACTGTTTTGTCGGAATTGCTACCTTCCTTTTCTTGTGTCCACTTACTCTGGATAAGGATAGTCGGCTCGATGGACAGATGTCGTGCCGTCTTCCATATCCTTAACTAGAAGAATGACTGCAACCATACGAATGACTTCCTTGAATGTTTCGTGAGTGCGTAAACATGCTTGATTCGAAGAGATGTAGCCAACACGACCATTTTCTAGGTCTACTGTCTGCCACGTAGATGCATAAATGGGCCAATGATCAGGATCGATGGTAGGTAAAGGGTCGGCAGATTTGAAGCAAATGAAGAATGTGTCAAACAAACTGAGCTGTCTCTACTGTCACAGGCATATAACCGAGTATTCCAGGTCATGCATTGTTACAGTCAGTGTTGGGCCTGAAACAACTGTAATCTCCTTCGAAAGCCACGTACCATCAACAATCTTCGTACCTGACTCCCATGGTCCGGATGACCCATGGTGATCCGCGGGGGACTAATGACGGGATCACACTATGGCAATCATCATTCTACGAGTCACGCCTATGTCTTCTTTTCTTGAAACACTCATCTCCCACAACATGGCTCCACAGGGTAAGTTATCCCCGGCGGGATCGCATGGCTCTATTCCGATAGCTCCAGATCACCTCGAATTCATGAGAAAGTTCAGACCATCACATACATTTGTGACTAGTTGACCAAGTTGTGTGAGTTCACGTCCAAGTGCATGTGAAGATAGCGGGGCGGGCGGGGGTACATGCGAGGGTGCAAATGCGTGTAGTCGCGCAGGTGAATGGGGTTGGGGGCCTGATGTGCACAGTATTTGTGGGAAACGTGCGGTCCGGGTGACCGTGTTTCTCCAAATTCAAGGTGTCAGCTGCAACCTCATCACCTCACTGAATGAAGGGTCACAGTACATATTCTTGATATGGCATTCATGCGGTAGGGTCGGCTCAGCGACTGATGCGGTGGCCAGACGTGGGTAAGTGCTTATGACGTGTAAACACTAGCCATTTTTAGTAAAGGACTTCTCGCCCAAGCCTAGCCTCTTCGCTCCTGGCATTCGCTTGCTTGGAATTATTTTCACGGAACATCCGAGTCTCGTGCCCTCGCGTACCAGGTTTCATACGGATTTCGTACTAGCCCTTTCTGCTCTGCAGATCAACAACCAATTCCCCATGGTCTTGGCAGGAACTGATGTTAACATAAATCATGACGCGAAATGACTCAGACTGGTCAGGAAACTTATCAATGAGGAACGCGCTCGACGGCGCGTTCTACTTGTGGCGTAGCCAGTCCGAACGAACCGAACAATTGTCTCAGATTCCTCGACAGACAATGAAATCATCTTGTCCAGTTTCCAATTCAGTTGGGAATTGACCCCGCGGACGTTGGTAATTCCTGGGGCTGTCTTTTACCAACCGATGCTCAGGTATAGATACATGAGTGTCAGTGATGCGGCCCATGAATCTTGTATTGATTCAGTTCGACGTCTTGGGCTGTAACCATGCCATAACCTAGGGCAAGCATCCTGATCATGATAAGTAATCTCTTTGAAAACCAACTCGGTATTAGAGATACCCAAGCAAATCCTCGTTTGTAATCACTCTGTGACTCAGTGCTGCATTCACCACTATCACGGGAAGTCACGCACGTCTGTGGACCTACGTTGGAGATATCAACCGGATTTGTAACTGGGTTAGCAATGAATGTTGGACGCCCGAAATGACCTGGGGCAGACAGCAGTTCAAGGCCCAACCTCTGAGAGAATGGTACATCAGTGGAAGAAGCATTTGCTACCATCACTGACGCTGTACACCTGATGGGTCCATCGTCTTGAGTCAAGGTGTGTGGAACAGGCTCTGCTTGAAGGTCACAATGCACATGTTGCATAGACGAACCCATCATACAGTATGCCCAAGTGAAGATCTGAAATGGAAGCTTCGTTCTGTCTGTACATGTGTTGATTGTGCAATAATGTTAGCTTCTTATGCTCCTCGGCAGCGAGGATACCTTGCAACTTGGAGAAAAGGGCAACGCGCTAAACATGCAATGTGTTTGTGTGATCGAGCTGGCGGTACCGGGTCGAAGAACACAAGACAACTAACGTTGTGTGCGATCGCATTAGATAGCCTGTGGCAGATTTGGCGCACTCGAAAACAATGAGCGATCGTGTCGAATACTGTGGATAAGAGTAAACTATTTCAGCTGACATACCACCTGTTTGCATGCGTTCTTGGTGGGCGATGTGTGACGGACGTGCGTAGCGGTCCGCATGGGATGAAACCCTAGACAACAAACGATGAGGACCTCGATTCGACGTAGGGAAGCCGACGGCGAGAAGGATCGTAGTCGAATGCTGTGTGAGCGTTGCGAGGGTCCGTGACATAATTCCTTGGCAGGGAGTAAAAATAGGCACATAAAATACACTTGCGCCGTGCCAAGGTCGGCCTAGTCATTTGCTTTGAGAGCGAGCTAGTGGAACCTAAAAAAGACTCGGATGAAAATTTTAAGGTACATGGGAATAATAATGCCGTTAGGTGGGGCATAAGCGGGCATAATGCATGGCTGTGCAGCGCTCGATCAATGATAATCGTGCTCGACGGATATACCAGTGCTCGAGAGATCAGATATGGGATAGGCCTTATCGCGAGACACAGAATCTAAGCACCAACGGGCTATTGACGAGAATGTGCCCAAAAAATAAGAGATCAGCAGGCGAACGCGCTTGTTCTCCCTCAGTGTCACCGACTGGTGTGACTCTGGGCTATTACGCGAGGCCGGCAAAAAATTCAGGTCGTTGGCAGGACGACAAGAGGATAGTCAATGGGACGTAAAGAGTAGCAAGGGAAGTCGAGCTTTTGCGCTGTCCTCGAGGCCGCCACAGAGCCTCGGGCGACCCCATCGGATGAGAACACTGGAGTCCGGCGCGGGATGTCGAGGAGAGGGGCTAGATTGAAAAATTAACTCCGGAGGGAACGTGAGGATAGAACGTGTTTCATCGATCCCTGAACTCTCTACTTATGATCCGTGTATATAAACAGCGAGCTACTAGAAGAGTTTTCTCGAGTCGAGGGTCTCCTCAAGCTCCACTTTGACATCCGACTGACGTAATTCGGTCATTACATTCATAATACTCGGCCCCTGCCAAGTTAGCCGATTGAAGAGCCCTCTTCACTCAAAAGTCACTCACGACCTTCTCTCAGTAGAACGCTCGCGACCCCGCACAGTCTGTGCCTCAGGTCAACGCAATGTTGTTCCATCCGGTCAGTTTCCCTTTGTTTCTCGCATCACTTCTCGACTTAGAATACATTAGCTTAGTCCAACGATCCCCCACATCGCGTACGCATGTTTGGGTGGCTTCGTCGTAGTGGTCAGTTCATTTTCATACTCTCACTTTCCCCCAGAAATGAATACTCCCATCCCAGTTTGGCATGTTTTCCCTCTTTATTCGTGAAAAGGTTTGTCTTATTCCCACCGCCTTCGTCACAATTCTCATCTACACAGCTGTACATCGGGGAAGCCTGCTGGGCATTTCTCTTCGGTGTCATCATAGGCAAGTCCTTTTACATGCCCTTTGGCATTTCAAGTCACTTCTTGTTCATCCTTTAACCCAGGACCCTATGGTGCTGGCGTTTTCGATCCTCGCAGTTGGGCCAACGGTAATGAACAAACGACGAATGCCATCACTCTTGAGTTTACTCGTGTCGTCCTCGCTATCGGCGTGTTTGCCATAGGCGTCGAGCTTCCGAAGGCCTATGTCGCCAGGCACTGGAAGAGTTTGTTCTTTCTGCTCGGTCCCGTCATGGCTTGGGTACGTCGAATGCATCTCGGCCTTTACGTGATTTCTGAAATGTTGCCCGTATTATAGGGCTGGTTCGTATCTGCAGGCTTAATTTATGCCTTCATTCCGGGCCTCGACTTTCTTTCTAGCCTTGCCGTTGGCGCGTGTCTCACTCCTACCGATCCTATCCTTGCCGCGGCAGTGGTTGGTGGAAAGTACGCAGACAAGCACGTGCCCGCCCACATCCGCCATCTACTGTCCGCGGAGTGTGGATGCAACGACGGGGCTGCGTATCCCTTTCTTTTCCTTGCCCTTTACCTCATCATCGATTCTACCCCTGGTCAGGCCATTAGAGACTGGGTTCTCTTCTTGTGGCTATGTAAGTCCCACCGCTCACCGTGTGAACATTTGCTCACGAAAAGTCCAGTCGAGATTGTTCTTAGCATCGTATTTGGATCGGCATTAGGCTTCGGATTTCGTTACCTCATGAAGTTTTGCCAACGTAATGACCTGATTGATCGTCAGTCATATGTTGCGCAGTATGTCTCACTCGCCTTCCTCACTATCGGTATCATGACAATACTCGGCTCCGACGACCTTCTCGCCTCCTTTTGCTGTGGTACCGCCTTTGCGTGGGACGGTTTCTTCAACCGACAGACAGAGGAAGCAGTGTTCAGTTCAGTAATAGACTTGCTGTTCAACGTTGCTTCGTTCGTGTATGTAGGTGCATGGATGCCATTTGATAGCTTCAACAATGAGACCTTGACACTGAGCGTCCGTCGCCTCATTCCCGCCGCTTTACTTATCTTGGCCCTCAAGCGACTCCCGGTCATGGTAGCCCTCTATAAATTCATTCCTGACGTCAAGACCTTCCGCGAGGCACTTTTCAGCGGTCATTTCGGGCCGGTCGGCATTGGTGAGTCAATCATGTTTCGCTACCTATCCGTACATCACTGATGATCCGTCCCCCTTGTCGCACTTTCAGGAGCCATATACATTTCCACTTTCGCAGTAGGGTACCTCCCCAAGGCTGACAACCCTCCCGCGAACCAAGCCGAGTTTCTTGCAGCAACAATACAACCAATTGTTGCCTTCGTCGTGCTCTGTAGTGTCGCTATACATGGGCTGTCGATCCCATTCTTCTCTCTAGGACGACGCGTTCACTCTGTATCCTCGCGAACGTGGTCCCGCCATGCGACTGGACCTGACTGGGCAACTCTCACACGACACATCACACGCGGAGAGGACGTCATAATCAACCGGGACCGTGACGCGAATGCGATGGAGAACGGACGGGCTGGTCTCCCGGAGGATGAAAAAACGATCCTGGAAAGCAGACGGACGAGTTCGGACGGAAATCCACCCCAAGAGGACGGGAGCGATCCCAAGACAGAAGCCATACTCCAGAATGATGATGCGGGGGCAAAGGAACAGACGCTTCCGTACGGAACTGAGTCCACGATGGAGTGGAGAGAGGGCTCGGATAAGGTCGTCGAACGGCGGGCGGGACCCGGAGAAGAGGTGGGTAACCGGACTGAGTCTCTGTAATCAACGTGTGACAGCTGCTGACGTTTTGATATCGAGGTTGATGTCGAGGTCATTCGACATGCGTATGCACACGGAGATTCTGCTGCGACTATGGCTGCTCACATGGCTACGGGTCCATTGCGAACGGCGCATTCGTATATTCAGCATATCCGACACACTCATGATGGTGCTCAGAAGAGCGCAGGACAGATCGAAGAGAGTTTGCGACGCGAAGTGCCCTCCCCTGCGAAAGAAGTTGGTAGAGGACCGAACGAAGTCAGGGCCCCGACCAATAATACCGCAGAGGGCGAGCTACCCGACCACGATGACGAGGCATGGGCTTCTGAAGATAGTGGCGAAGGAAACGACACGACCCTGGAGACAGCTAGCGAGCTCTCTGCTACACGGCAAGCATCGGCAGACGGGCGCAGGAAGCGCCGGAGACAGCGAAAAGGCAAAGCTGTGGTGCGCCCGGCCAGTGCTGCCAGTCTGCATAAGAAGGGTCGAAGGCGATCGTCGGAGAGCCTCGAGCAGGGCAACCACGTCACCACGCCTCAGGTTCACTCACCTGCGTCACTCTCCGATGCAACGCCAACGCCAACGCTGAGTCCCACTCTCACGCCAACTCACACTACGACATCGGTTCCGACACCGATCCTAACCCCATCCGAACGAACGATGCAGGACGTGTCGGTACCTTTGCCCATGCCGGTGCTATTTCCAGAGGAAGGGGTGGATCGACGCGGAAGGAGCGCGCGTCAAGCAGAGCGCTACAAGGGCATCAGCCTGTCGCCGCGCTCTTCGATTCTGCATCGGCGACTCGAATCACTCCGACTGCAGCAGCATCAACCGTCGCGGGATGTGTCCCCGGCTCGGTCTATCCGTTTTGCAGACGAGCAACAGCAGCAGCAACGACCGGGCTCTGCCGGAACTACCTCGGCTTCGGGTTCAGGTTCCGTCTCGATTTCCGGTGCGGGTACGAGTGGGGCTGCGACGAGCCCTTCGCACAGTGGAAGCGGAACGCCACAAAACGAACCCTGGTTGCCGTGCAGCCAGGTGGACGATTCACCCGTGGACGACGAAGACCCTGAGTCTGGGAGGGGTAGAGTGACCTTTGAGCTTCCTTCGAAACGATAATTGACTTTTGCTCTTTTCTCCCTTGGAGCCGTGCTGTGCTGTGTTTTTGTATTTGCTTTGCTTTTTCATTCACACGTCACTCGGGAAGGTGACCCAACATGTGTCATTACAAAGTTCATCCGCCTTGGCGATCCACTGTGTCTCATAGAATCCTCCTGTGCAGTTAGCGAAAGGATATATATATATATCCACATTAACCCGCATCACTTACTACCAATATGTACATACATACACTCCGGTCGTATCTCTATGCATGTCTCCGCGCTGTTTATTACTCACTTGCCTACGTATCGTTATCTCTTGACTAGCTCGCAAACGATAAAAGACCCACCCTGACGGTTTTCTACGCTCAATGCCGTCCTCGTCCGATGATCATTGCGAATTTATTCAGGCAGCAAAAGACCGACAACTTGAAGCCTGCCGAACAGCACGAGGACGAACGCGAGGATCCTGCCGAGCACGCTCTTCGCCTCGAGCTAGTCGAAACTCAAGCCGCCGCATTGAAAGACACACCACCACCACCACCACCGAATTACTGGTTTCCAACTTCCTTGAATCAAATATCTCAGTCTACCACCACCGAGTCCCGAACGACTGGTCCGGATTAATGGTCTGCGGGCTCCACGAAAGACAGTGTTGAACGGCGGCTGGACACGGCGGCGGCGGATAACTTACTATAGTATGTATGTATATGTATATACCTGAGCTGTTGAACCCGTTTTAATAATTAATAGTGGATCTCATACCCGAGCCATGCGCTCGTGTAAGTACAGGCTGCGTGAACGGTGGTAATTAGTTGTGCTATAGTATACACGTGTCACTGGAGGTCCGGGGAGTGGTCCGACTCGCAACTTCAACGTGGGTGTGGCAACTTCCAATTTGGAGCCGGACATTGTTGTAGCGGACTATTCGTCTGAATCATGATCATTGATCACACGACACAAAGTAACATATGAACGGCTTCATTGTCGTTTTTGGTAATCCCTGACCTGTTACTGATTGAAAGGGCTCGGATGTACTAGATGGGTCCCGTCAGAATGGATCCGGTACTATTGATAACTCCCCACGATGAAGTGATCATTCATTCCCTACCCACTGGTGACCAGCTCGGGTTATTCGATGAAATGCCTCCTACACCCCCTTCATACATTCCATCGATCGTCAATTCCAACGTCGGCGAAAGTTGGGTGGATTCCATAGCCCACAAAGCCACCGCGATAGTACTGATAAATCATCAGGTGGAACCGACGTCAAGCAAACAGATGGATATCGATATCGACTTACTTGACGCCGTTGTAGTCAAGAATACCCTGCTGTACGGGGAACTTGTACTGTGGCCTACAAGTGTCTCTTGTCAGTCGATCGATCTAGCGCCAACAACTCAAGCACTTGCCCGAGGTTTGCTACCCTCTTCCCCATCATCCATCCATTCACATACAACTGGGCACGGTAAGGCTGGAAGGATTGATCAAAGGTGAATGACATGGGGACGTCGAGATAGTCCTCTATGTCGAGGTCAAATGTAGTGACAAAAAATCCCACGCCCGCAGTAGCATTTGGAAGTCCTTCGGAAAGATCTCTCGCTTCCCATGACGAAGTGTCATACCCTGGTAGATGCCAGCCCAATCGCTCGCCATACAGACCACCCTCGTTGAGAACACCTCTAACTTTGTCCGGATAGCTAGTACAAAGGTTAAAAAAAGGGTCCTAGGCGAGCTCGAATGAGACACAAACTTTGAATAACCTCCGACTTTGCCTTGTACCTTCCAGTCGCCGAAGTTGCCGGTATTGAGGATAAAGCCGCGGATCCCCCGAGGAGACTTCTCTTCATCAACCGCCGTCTCTGGAAGTTCCTGTCAGTCCTTGCGGCTGAAACGGCGGAAAGTGACAAATCACCTCCGTTCTCTTTCAGACCCATGTTGTCCTGGCCAAGCCGTAAACACAATATAAAACTATAAAGATGCGACTGACCTGAAGAATAGTGATAACATTATCCCGATCGTAAAGGAGGGAGTCAGGTGGGAAGTAAAACGTATCATCAGTCTCTTCCAAGATGTTTTGGTTGTTGGTCGAACTTGAAAGTTGTCCAACTCGTAAGTGCGACTCACAGCATACTACTTAAGCAGAGCTTACTTTCCATAGGAAGTATTCAGAAACACGTTGTTCACCCAAACACTCGCAGCGAAAGCTGGTCGGGAGTGGTTCCTGAGCTCTGTTCTGCCGGAGAAAATATGGGACAAACCTTGACCACCATTGATAGAAAGATTGACCGACTTTGTATCTTCGGTAGCAGCGAAGTGACCACGCCAAAGAACGACGTTTTCGCAACTATTACATATTTGAGTTGGCGAACGATGAAGAAAACAACAGTCGCTTACTATTCATAGTCGCATCCGTACAAGACACGTCCGTCTCCATAGTAAGGCTTGAAGGGTATATTGGTTTCCGTATGATTTGCAACCGTCCAGCTTACATCCGAGAAGCCGGATTCGATCTCAGGCAAACTATTTGCATACTTCCAGTTTGTCAACTGAGGAGCGACAATGGCTTTTGCCGAGAGAGATGGGGATATCTGAGCAGAGAATCCTCCTTGTTGAGTAATGGCAGCAGCCGCGGAATAATCTGCATAAACCGGAATCCCGTTCCAGGTTATGGTATATATAGTCTCTGGTGCAATCACAATCAATCTTACGCTCTTATAGAGGTCACCGCAAATAGCGAGTGTTGAACCTGAAATAGTTGCGTTCCGTACAAGATATGGCCCTCCAATTAAGACGGAAGTGTTGGTACCGTATCGCCAGTAGCTTGCAAAGTCATTTGATGAATCCGTAGGTATTTCTGGGGACCAGAAGGTGCCCGCTGTGGCTGCGTCACTGTAGAGAACCAATTGTTCACTGGAATCCCATACGGTCACGAGGCCGACTATTCCCGTTAGGAAGGTCACAGTTGAGACACCGTTGACAGATGTATAGGATATACTAGCACTCTGAGCTTGCAGACGTGGAACTCCCATGAGGCGTAGGGCAATTTCGTGCTCCTGGTTGGGGTCGCCATGTAAGAACAGGACATCCCGGTCACCAATCTGGCCCGCATACAGAATCTGTGCTGTCGAGTAAATGATCTTGGACGAGCCAAAGGAATAGTCGGTGACAACTATTTTGGATTGCCGACCACCAAGAGTGATCGCAGAGGCAACTCTTGGGATTTGGAAAGAACCAGCCGATGTGGTCACATTCAACTTGAAATGGGCGGTTGCCCTGAACGTTGTTCTCCCATCAGCAATGCACAGTAACATTTAAAATTGTGCTCACGTTGAAGTGGAGTCGTTCTGTCTTGCGATGAAGAAAGATGTGTTTGTGTCAGGATTGGCCAACAGGGTGAGGAAAACAGAATCATTCGTCACTTCGACCATGCCGCTGGCACTATCACCGATGTAGTCAGTCTTGTAAAACTCCGGGGAGCTGCGGAGAAAGAGCCCCTGTCGCTTCAGCTCGGGATACTTATCAGTCAGCTCTCGATTCTCGGCAATTGCACTTCCATAGTCGTATGATGCTGGGTAACGAGTTATGCGCCAAGAATCGGTGAATCGACGAGCACTTACTGTAAACGCCTGGGAAAGGTAAACCACCCCATGACGTCCCTCTGCAAGGCTTCAGTAAGTGTCATCTCGGCGAGTGAATGTGTTCATACCCGTAGAGCATGTAGTAGTTGATCATTTTAGCATTTGATGACCAAAGATGGAGATTGAAGACATTCTCAAAATCAGCACCGGTGAGCGCGCCACATTGATCATAGCCTTTTCAACCTTATTAGCTCGCTCCTATTACATGAATAACAGGTATACCTGGCGCCGAGGGACCCCACGCATCAAAAGCACCGGCCTGGAACTGAATGGAGGTGGCTATATGTGCTACGAAAACCATGAAGGCGCAAACTAACCTCGGGGAGGTACAAAGGTTGATCTGGATTTGCGCCTGTATATGATATGAATAAATACATTCTAAGCTGAAGTAACTCTCAGCATACTTTCATGGTAAGTACGGTAGGTCATGTCCACCGGATTCCATACCGTGGGATTAGAGCAATCAAATTTTTGCGGGTATGAATCAATGCTTTAGTGTAAGGAGTCGTCAGTGACTGATCCTAAGCAAACGGCGTTGGATATACCCATAAACATCGACTGCGCCCTAAAAATCGATGTGAGATGAAAAACAAAAGGCTGGATAAAAACTGAACTCACGACCCCACGGATCCAGTTCTTGTCTGCATCGGCGTCGTTTGCGGTCAAAGGAACAACGATACCAGAATTGTAGAAGACGGACTTGAGGTCCGCGAAGTATTCCGCATGCGACATAGGGAGTTGGGAGTATTCATTATCTGCAGAAAACGAGTTGGTCATCTCCTCGAGGATGAAACATGTTGCAAACCAATCTGAATCGCTGAGAGCGTGAAAATTAGACCTATTTCGAAGTATGTGAACACAGGTTAGTTACCAATAACAGGCCCTCCGTGGCTAATCTGATATGGGACTGTTTCTCTGATGATTCCCTGAATATAGTCTTGCCATGCTGCGTTCCAGTCCGTCGCATTCGTCCTAAGCTCACCGGCCACTTGCGACGTTGCCCAGTGTGCAATGCCTCCCGCAGTTGTTTCGGCGTTGATATAGGGACCTAAAGAGGTGTCATGATGTATTTAAGGGCGGAAGAGGGAAGCATTTGCCAGGACGAAGAACAATCCAGATCCCTGCTTGCTTCGCAGCTTCATAAAGTGGCTTTAGAGCACGGTAGTCATTGAAATCGACTACTCCGGGGGAGGGATTGATCAGTCCCATGTGTGTGTAGATGCTGATAGCGTTGAATCCTGCTGCTTTGATTCTTTGTAGAACATCAAGCCATAACCCAGGAACCGGCAAACGGAAGGGATGAAACTCCCCAGAACTGACAAGCAACAATGAATACTCGGGTGCAAAAATGACAAGCGTGAAGACATACTGAATGAAGATACGCTGTCCCTTTACTACTAGACTATACTTGTCCCAGAGGATATCTTCTGTACGTCCGTTCCCTGTGAACCCCTCAGTGGTTACCGTAGGTTTTCCTAGGGTTTGCTTTCCGAAGATGACATCGGCTGCTAAGCCACTCGCGGTGGACCAGACGGAACGCGTCCGAAGAGGTAATACGAGGAAAGATAGTGTTGAAAAGAGCAAGAGTAGTACCCATAGCAGCCTACGACCTGTTGTCTGCTTAGAACTAGGCATACCACCTAAAGGTAGTATATTATCCTGTCTCTGCACCTGAACTTTCCGCCTCTTCGTCGGCTCAAGCTCTTTTGAACTTGACTCCATGGTAGTGTAGCTAGGCGGAGTTGACAAGTGCGGGAGCCGAGAAGGAAGTCTTCCACGTTGAAGACGTTCTCAGTCGTCGCGCCTACGTCCTTCCTCGACTGATATTTCCCTGCCAACTACTTATGGTGGTGGCCAACCTGCCTGTGATATCAATTTCCGCAGAATCACACCAACCCCCCGAGCTATCCCTCCTCCCTCGCGCCGCTATGCCCCATCGCACGCCTTGCTCGCCCTCATCACAGACCGCGACGATGCCACGCTTTTCAGCCGCCCCACGAGTGGGCACCTCCCACGGATATGGTTGTGGTGGACGCGGGAGGTACTTGGCAGATCTAAATGTCTTGATCGGGAGAGATTGATCCTCATGCAAGTCGATACAACGGTCCAGTCGCAGGTTTCGTTTCTTCACATCCTATCCCCATCCAAGCTCATTCATTGGTGGACATTTCTGAAGACGGTCATACAGAATTTTGTTTGCCAACCTTTGGAAACAAATAACCCCCACGAGATTGCATGACCCAAACACGCACAGTATACCACCCATCGCGTCTCTACCGTTGAAAACGCAGGACTTTTGTCCAGTACGACAACCCTCTTTCTAACAAATTCACAGAGTGCGTCATCTCCAGAGAAGAAAGGGGTCCGCTCGTCACACCCTTGGATCGAGTCTGTACTATGTAGCTCAATAATGGCGGTCCGGTTTGTTAACATACGCTACATTGCATACATATACAACTACCTTTCCTATTTTAGTAACTCCTTCCCACACTCGCTCGTTAGTCCGTCCGTTTCCTCAGTCGTTCATTCACTCGACTGAGCTCTGACTCTCGTTACGGTTTTGGAGCACGTGTTTCAGTGTAAGTGTCATTCGCGGGTGCGAAACTTCTCACCGAGTGATACAATTGATATTGAAGGAGTACACCGAAATTTTACCGACAGGTCATCAGTGATTGCTGATCATGACTGATATACCAGCGTAATTTCACTTTTCTAAAGACTTTGGTGAGCCACGGGGTTCCATTATTCGTGTCGATGTAACTTGACAAGAATAGTGCCCTTTCTTTCCAATTGGCTTGACACTTCAACTTCTTTCTTCTTCCACAAGTCTAGAAAATACATTTGAAGACGTACACGCACATGGCGGGCATCACGATCATGATGTTGCATCAATTATGACTGTTGGCATGGAAGGACTGTCATCCTACTTCTCCATTGAGAAAGTGCTCGATGATCAGCTCCTCATTGCCTTGCTGAGTGTGGAACGCATAAAAGGTTCAGTTATACATCCTTTCGTCCTCGGGCTCTAGTCGCGTCAACAATCTACGGTTTCCTGTTCGAGTCTCTTAACAATGGTCTCCAAATTTGCTATTCTCGTCAACACTTTGTTTGCCTCTGGAATTCTGGCTGTTCATTCTACTTCTGGATCTCGACTGGAGGCTCGCCTTGCTCGCCATCGTGAGCACCGCCAGTCTCAGTCAATCAACCGCATTCATGTGCTCCACGGTGCTGCCAACGAAACACAGTATAGCTACAACTGGGCCGGTGCTGTCCGCGAAGGAAAGGAGGTAAGCAACATCTTTGTGTTCCATGATCGTGCCCGATCTTGTTGAACAGGGAAACCTCACTACTGTCACCGGCACCTTCACCGTCCCCACCCTCAAAGGCCCTGATGGCTCCGCGGCCGTTTGGGTTGGCATCGATGGGAACACCTGCGGAAATGCCATCCTCCAGACCGGTGTCGATCTTATCATTAAGAACAATAAGTCCTCGTATCATGGTTAGCTAAATCTGTTTTTCAGTCTTATCTATCACTCATCACTCATCATTTATTCTTTGCAATAGCTTGGCATGAGTGGTACCCCGACTATGCCTACTATTTCCACAACTTTGAAATCCGGGCTGGTGACCAGATCAGGGCCACTGTCACCGCTTCCTCCAGGACATCTGGGAAGGCGAGCATCGAAAATATGTCGACCAACAAGACGGTCACAGTGGAACTCTCCTCCTCTTATTCTCTGTGTGAGCAGGACGCTGAGTGGATCGTCGAAGACTTTGATTCCGATGTTTCTTTCGTGGAATTTGACGTGGTCCACTTCACCAATGCCACTGCCTCCGGCCCTCACGGCGGAAGCTATACACCAGATGGTGCTACCATCTTTGACATCTGGCAGGACAGTGCTCTCACGTCCGTCTCCGCCAGTGGGAAGAATGTCACCATTAGGAGGGTCTAAACAGTTTGACAGATCGGTAGACACTTTTGTGAAGAACCAAGCGAGTTGTGCCATCGAAGTAAATATTTTATGTGTATCTGGAAAGGAGATGGAAGGACTAAGTATCTTCTCTCTATGGTCTCGTTTGACGAATGAAAACGAGACAAGGCAGGAAAAGGAAGTAGATCGTTGTCTCTATTGAAGCGTGTACTGAACTGTATGCCGAGGGATCTCGTTTTTTTCGAATATCGCTTTGTTTTGAGCATGTGCGTGTTTTCGATCACAAGTTAGTACAGTCATCCCCCGCCACTTTATACACACCCGCCACGTTGAACAAATGCTTCCACAAAGCGAAAACTGATATTGATCCACATAAAAATTTGACAACTATGAAGGTACTGACCATTATTATCATGTACTGTAGCTCTTGATACACACTTCGTGTACAATGACACGATGATTAGAGTTTTCCAGTGAAAATTGTAATAAAGTGACAATTAAGACAGAGAAGAATGTGCTCAATCAGTAAAAAATATACACAGTACATGTAGACAACCTTTTTCTAAATGGTTAAAATTTTCAATGCTCAGATCAAAGGGCTGTTATGTTGCCAATGTGATGCCGGTCGAGCTAGTCAATGTGGCTGCTATCAGCACCCGCTTAATAAGTGATATACCTGAAAAGGAATTCCTAACAAGCGAATAACGTGATGCGTCAGATGTGCCGAGTGCATTGAGCATGTCGTAGCAATAAACATGGCTGGTCGGGAAAAATCCAAGGCAAAGAAAAAAAGAAGACACGCATTAGATAAAGAAGAAGGGATTAACTACGCTATAAAGCTTTATATTGAGGACCAGAAGAAACCCCAAAAGGAGCAGCAGAAGCGGCGAGTAAGCTGGGCCAAGCCAAAGCAAGGAAAACAGGAGAGACAACTACCGAAGCCTTGGATTCAAAGCGAAAACAGTGGCAGCGCAAACGAAGCGTACGCTGCGAAGGAAGATGAGAATGATGAGGGTGAGCACTCAGACGACGATGGGAGCGATGATGAATGATAAGCAATGCCGTCGCTTGATATCGCTTACGATGCCGAGATCCTACGATAGACCATTTTTGGTCTGTTCAAAGTGATGGGTCTGTTGCGATAAGGCTCCCTTTCCGCTCCTTGAATTTACTCTACATTGCTCAATAT